>JAXIVJ010004543.1:2500-20000 GCA_036785665.1 Chirona hameri
AAACCTCAAAACCATGCTAGAAGGAATAAGGATTTAGAACTTGCATGTGTTCCTCCAAACTATCCTATGCCACTCACAGTGTTGATTCGTGTTGACCAATTTAGCTTTACCGTTCTTTGTGGCTGGGTCTGTGGTTCCGACCAGGCTGCACCGCCACCCTGATGGACGCCGCCGGCTTATGTAGAGCTGCACCGCCACCCTGATGGACGCCGCCGGCTTATGTAGAGCTGCACCGCCACCCTGATGGACGCCGCCGGCTTATGTAGAGCTGCACCGCCACCCTGATGGACGCCGCCGGCTTATGTAGAGCTGCACCGCCACCCTGATGAACGCCGCCGGCTTATGTAGAGCTGCACCGCCACCCTGATGGACGCCGCCGGCTTATGTAGAGTTGCACCGCCACCCTGATGGACGCCGCCGGCTTATGTAGAGCTGCACCGCCACCCTGATGGACGCCGCCGGCTTATGTAGAGCTGCACCGCCACCCTGATGGACGCCGCCGGCTTATGTAGAGCTGCACCGCCACCCTGATGGACGCCGCCGGCTTATGTAGAGCTGCACCGCCACCCTGATGGACGCCGCCGGCTTATGTAGAGCTGCACCGCCACCCTGATGGACGCCGCCGGCTTATGTAGAGCTGCACCGCCACCCTGATGGACGCCGCCGGCTTATGTAGAGCTGCATCGCCACCCTGATGGACGCCGCCGGCTTATGTAGAGCTGCATCCCGCCGCCGAACAGGTGGGCTGCTGTGCTGAATCACGAATGACCACGTCATCTAGCAGCCTTATTTAGTGTTCAGCTCGCCATGGCCCGCCTTTGGCTTCTTCAGCCTGCATTGTTTCTCTCATTTGCAGTTCGGGTTTCTACACGCACTACTTCCGCTTCTATATCTGTGACGTCACACCCACCTAGCGCTCACGGCGTCTCTTGTCTCTGCACAGAGAGCTGTGAGAGAGTTCGCGGGCACCGAGTCGTCAGCTGACAATGGCCCCTAATTAGAGAGGGCGTCTGCTGAGCGGTGACAGGAAGGCGGCCGGGGAGGCCACCAAAACCTGACTCCGCGGCACTCCACCCGAGAAAACCCACTCAAAGGACGCTGCTGTAGCGCCGACCGATCGGACGTCAACGCCCGTTTGGATACGCATGCCGCAGCGGGCCGGCAGTGGAGAGTCAGCAGCGGGCCGGTAGTCAGAGTCAGCAGCGGGCCGGTAGTGGAGAGTCAGCAGCGGGCCGGCAGTCAGAGTCAGCAGCGGGCCGGTAGTGGAGAGTCAGCAGCGGGCCGGTAGTCAGAGTCAGCAGCGGGCCGGTAGTGGAGAGTCAGCAGCGGGCCGGCAGTCAGAGTCAGCAGCGGGCCGGCAGTCAGAGTCAGCAGCGGGCCGGCAGTCAGAGTCAGCAGCGGGCCGGCAGTCAGAGTCAGCAGCGAGCCGGCAGTGGAGAGTCAGCAGCGGGCCGGTAGTGGAGAGTCAGCAGCGGGCCGGTAGTCAGAGTCAGCAGCGGGCCGGCAGTCAGAGTCAGCAGCGGGCCGGCAGTCAGTCAGCAGCGGGCCGGCAGTGGAGAGTCAGCAGCGGGCCGGCAGTCAGAGTCAGCAGCGGGCCGGCAGTGGAGAGTCAGCAGCGGGCCGGCAGTGGAGAGTCAGCAGCGGGCCGGCAGTGGAGAGTCAGCAGCGGGCCGGCAGTCAGAGTCAGCAGCGGGCCGGCAGTCAGAGTCAGCAGCGGGCCGGCAGTCAGAGTCAGCAGCGGGCCGGCAGTGGAGAGTCAGCAGCGGGCCGGCAGTCAGAGTCAGCAGCGGGCCGGCAGTGGAGAGTCAGCAGCGGGCCGGCAGTCAGAGTCAGCAGCGGGCCGGCAGTGGAGAGTCAGCAGCGGGCCGGCAGTGGAGAGTCAGCAGCGGGCCGGTAGTCAGAGTCAGCAGCGGGCCGGTAGTCAGAGTCAGCAGCGGGCCGGCAGTCAGAGTCAGCAGCGGGCCGGTAGTCAGCCAGCAGCGGGCCGGCAGTGGAGAGTCAGCAGCGGGCCGGTAGTCAGAGTCAGCAGCGGGCCGGTAGTCAGAGTCAGCAGCGGGCCGGCAGTGGAGAGTCAGCAGCGGGCCGGTAGTGGAGAGTCAGCAGCGGGCCGGTAGTGGAGAGTCAGCAGCGGGCCGGTAGTGGAGAGTCAGCAGCGGGCCGGCAGTCAGAGTCAGCAGCGGGCCGGCAGTCAGTCAGCAGCGGGCCGGCAGTCAGAGTCAGCAGCGAGCCGGCAGTCAGAGTCAGCAGCGGGCCGGCAGTCAGTCAGCAGCGGGCCGGCAGTCAGAGTCAGCAGCGAGCCGGCAGTCAGAGTCAGCAGCGGGCCGGCAGTGGAGAGTCAGCAGCGGGCCGGCAGTCAGAGTCAGCAGCGGGCCGGCAGTGGAGAGTCAGCAGCGGGCCGGCAGTGGAGAGTCAGCAGCGGGCCGGTAGTCAGAGTCAGCAGCGGGCCGGTAGTCAGAGTCAGCAGCGGGCCGGCAGTCAGAGTCAGCAGCGGGCCGGTAGTCAGCCAGCAGCGGGCCGGTAGTCAGCCAGAAGCGGGCCGGCAGTGGAGAGTCAGCAGCGGGCCGGTAGTCAGAGTCAGCAGCGGGCCGGTAGTCAGAGTCAGCAGCGGGCCGGCAGTGGAGAGTCAGCAGCGGGCCGGCAGTGGAGAGTCAGCAGCGGGCCGGCAGTGGAGAGTCAGCAGCGGGCCGGTAGTGGAGAGTCAGCAGCGGGCCGGTAGTCAGAGTCAGCAGCGGGCCGGCAGTCAGAGTCAGCAGCGGGCCGGTAGTCAGCCAGCAGCGGGCCGGCAGTGGAGAGTCAGCAGCGGGCCGGTAGTCAGAGTCAGCAGCGGGCCGGTAGTCAGAGTCAGCAGCGGGCCGGCAGTGGAGAGTCAGCAGCGGGCCGGTAGTCAGAGTCAGCAGCGGGCCGGCAGTGGAGAGTCAGCAGCGGGCCGGTAGTCAGAGTCAGCAGCGGGCCGGTAGTCAGAGTCAGCAGCGGGCCGGCAGTGGAGAGTCAGCAGCGGGCCGGCAGTCAGAGTCAGCAGCGGGCCGGCAGTCAGAGTCAGCAGCGGGCCGGCAGTGGAGAGTCAGCAGCGGGCCGGCAGTGGAGAGTCAGCAGCGGGCCGGTAGTCAGAGTCAGCAGCGGGCCGGTAGTCAGAGTCAGCAGCGGGCCGGTAGTCAGAGTCAGCAGCGGGCCGGCAGTGGAGAGTCAGCAGCGGGCCGGCAGTCAGTCAGCAGCGGGCCGGTAGTCAGCCAGCAGCGGGCCGGCAGTGGAGAGTCAGCAGCGGGCCGGTAGTCAGAGTCAGCAGCGGGCCGGCAGTCAGAGTCAGCAGCGGGTCGGTAGTCAGAGTCAGCAGCGGGCCGGCAGTGGAGAGTCAGCAGCGGGCCGGCAGTGGAGAGTCAGCAGCGGGCCGGTAGTCAGCCAGCAGCGGGCCGGCAGTGGAGAGTCAGCAGCGGGCCGGCAGTGGAGAGTCAGCAGCGGGCCGGCAGTCAGAGTCAGCAGCGGGCCGGCAGTGGAGAGTCAGCAGCGGGCCGGCAGTGGAGAGTCAGCAGCGGGCCGGTAGTGGAGAGTCAGCAGCGGGCCGGTAGTCAGAGTCAGCAGCGGGCCGGCAGTCAGAGTCAGCAGCGGGCCGGTAGTCAGCCAGCAGCGGGCCGGCAGTGGAGAGTCAGCAGCGGGCCGGTAGTCAGAGTCAGCAGCGGGCCGGCAGTGGAGAGTCAGCAGCGGGCCGGCAGTGGAGAGTCAGCAGCGGGCCGGTAGTGGAGAGTCAGCAGCGGGCCGGCAGTCAGAGTCAGCAGCGGGCCGGCAGTGGAGAGTCAGCAGCGGGCCGGCAGTGGAGAGTCAGCAGCGGGCCGGTAGTGGAGAGTCAGCAGCGGGCCGGTAGTCAGAGTCAGCAGCGGGCCGGCAGTCAGAGTCAGCAGCGGGCCGGTAGTCAGCCAGCAGCGGGCCGGCAGTGGAGAGTCAGCAGCGGGCCGGTAGTCAGAGTCAGCAGCGGGCCGGTAGTGGAGAGTCAGCAGCGGGCCGGTAGTCAGAGTCAGCAGCGGGCCGGCAGTCAGAGTCAGCAGCGGGCCGGCAGTGGAGAGTCAGCAGCGGGCCGGTAGTCAGAGTCAGCAGCGGGCCGGTAGTCAGAGTCAGCAGCGGGCCGGCAGTGGAGAGTCAGCAGCGGGCCGGTAGTGGAGAGTCAGCAGCGGGCCGGCAGTCAGTCAGCAGCGGGCCGGCAGTGGAGAGTCAGCAGCGGGCCGGCAGTGGAGAGTCAGCAGCGGGCCGGCAGTGGAGAGTCAGCAGCGGGCCGGCAGTGGAGAGTCAGCAGCGGGCCGGCAGTGGAGAGTCAGCAGCGGGCCGGCAGTCAGTCAGCAGCGGGCCGGCAGTGGAGAGTCAGCAGCGGGCCGGCAGTCAGTCAGCAGCGGGCCGGCAGTGGAGAGTCAGCAGCGGGCCGGCAGTGGAGAGTCAGCAGCGGGCCGGCAGTGGAGAGTCAGCAGCGGGCCGGCAGTGGAGTCAGCAGCGGGCCGGCAGTGGAGAGTCAGCAGCGGGCCGGCAGTGGAGAGTCAGCAGCGGGCCGGCAGTGGAGAGTCAGCAGCGGGCCGGCAGTGGAGAGTCAGCAGCGGGCCGGCAGTGGAGAGTCAGCAGCGGGCCGGCAGTGGAGAGTCAGCAGCGGGCCGGCAGTGGAGAGTCAGCAGCGGGCCGGTAGTCAGAGTCAGCAGCGGGCCGGCAGTGGAGAGTCAGCAGCGGGCCGGTAGTCAGAGTCAGCAGCGGGCCGGTAGTCAGCCAGCAGCGGGCCGGCAGTGGAGAGTCAGCAGCGGGCCGGTAGTCAGAGTCAGCAGCGGGCCGGCAGTCAGAGTCAGCAGCGGGCCGGTAGTCAGAGTCAGCAGCGGGCCGGTAGTCAGAGTCAGCAGCGGGCCGGTAGTCAGAGTCAGCAGCGGGCCGGCAGTGGAGAGTCAGCAGCGGGCCGGTAGTCAGAGTCAGCAGCGGGCCGGTAGTCAGAGTCAGCAGCGGGCCGGCAGTCAGAGTCAGCAGCGGGCCGGTAGTCAGCCAGCAGCGGGCCGGCAGTGGAGAGTCAGCAGCGGGCCGGCAGTGGAGAGTCAGCAGCGGGCCGGCAGTGGAGGTCAGCAGCGGGCCGGTAGTCAGCCAGCAGCGGGCCGGCAGTGGAGAGTCAGCAGCGGGCCGGCAGTGGAGAGTCAGCAGCGGGCCGGTAGTCAGAGTCAGCAGCGGGCCGGCAGTGGAGAGTCAGCAGCGGGCCGGCAGTGGAGAGTCAGCAGCGGGCCGGTAGTCAGAGTCAGCAGCGGGCCGGTAGTGGAGAGTCAGCAGCGGGCCGGCAGTGGAGAGTCAGCAGCGGGCCGGCAGTGGAGAGTCAGCAGCGGGCCGGTAGTCAGAGTCAGCAGCGGGCCGGCAGTGGAGAGTCAGCAGCGGGCCGGTAGTCAGAGTCAGCAGCGGGCCGGCAGTGGAGAGTCAGCAGCGGGCCGGTAGTCAGAGTCAGCAGCGGGCCGGCAGTCAGAGTCAGCAGCGGGCCGGCAGTGGAGAGTCAGCAGCGGGCCGGTAGTGGAGAGTCAGCAGCGGGCCGGTAGTGGAGAGTCAGCAGCGGGCCGGCAGTCAGAGTCAGCAGCGGGCCGGTAGTGGAGGTCAGCAGCGGGCCGGCAGTGGAGAGTCAGCAGCGGGCCGGCAGTGGAGAGTCAGCAGCGGGCCGGTAGTCAGAGTCAGCAGCGGGCCGGTAGTGCGGAGTCAGCAGCGGGCCGGCAGTGGAGAGTCAGCAGCGGGCCGGTAGTGGAGAGTCAGCAGCGGGCCGGCAGTCAGAGTCAGCAGCGGCGAAGAGTCAGCGGCGGCGGAGAGGCCGGGGGAGGCGGCACGTGTGAAGTCGGCGTCATCGCTGGGATCTCTGCGGTCCGTCTCGTCGACTTTGAATCCGGCCGTCACGCCCGGTCGACTTCTCCGCCGTCCGCGCCCCCGCCCCTGCCGCCCCCGCCTCGCCTCGCTGCTCGGCATCCCAGCCGAGATGTGTCTGAGCGGAGAACGCATGGTTAGCTTAGAAGGGGACTCAGTAACCGCGGCGGCGCGGCGTGGAGGTAATACACTTCCGGGCGTTTTTACGAGACTCCGGCAGTCATCTCGGCGATCCGGCGGTACCACGTGCAGCACGTGCGTACGTCACGCTCGCGACTTCCGTCACTCCGTCTCCGAGCGTGGCGTGACGCTGTAGTCATGGCGTGACACGTGGCTGCCATGGCAACCGGCGGAAGACGAGAAACTCGGAATGACGTCATCCGGGTAGTTCATTGGGTTTAGTGGAGAGAAGGAAAACGTGCACATTACGTGAAATGATGATAATCATTTATTTTGGGGATAGTAGCGTTCCTGCATCTCTGCCATCGACAAGTATATGAGAGCATCGAACACCACTGCACACAAGCACTGTGTATAAATATCCCGAAATACTTTTGTATTTCGGGATATTTTCCTATTCTTTAATCGTTTGTACATTACCTGCAACACATCGCAATGTATTGAACCCACTCCGCACTTAACCACAGCCCGCTGGCTATGTGACATTTCCACTGGCCTGCATTATGGAGTTATTGAAATTTACACGTGTGTTGGCCATGTATGTATCATTGATCTCTTACAACCTCTTTCACATCGAACATTATCATGAAATACTAGCATTCCGTTGCATTTCAAAAGCTGATTTCCCCACACTTATCCGACATGACTCGTCCATCAATGGGTCGAGTTTACAGTTCTGTTGGCACATTCGCCGACTGCGAATGAACGCGAGGCACGCGCTGGGTTTGACCCCGGTGACCCCGTGAGGAGGAACTCACTCCGACTCCGGCGACGGCGACGGCGGCCGTGGTGGTGGTGGTGGTGGTGGTGGTGGTGGTGGTGCAGTGGTGGTGGTGGAGTGGTGCAGTGGTGCGGTGGTGGAGTGGTGCGGTGGTGGAGTGGTGCAGTGGTGGTGTGGTGTAGTGGTGGTGGAGTGGTGCAGTGGTGGTGTGGTGGTGGAGTGGTGGAGTGGTGCAGTGGTGGTGTGGTGCAGTGGTGGTGGAGTGGTGCAGTGGTGCAGTGGTGCAGTGGTGGAGTGGTGCAGTGGTGGAGTGGTGGTGGTGTGGTGGAGTGGTGCAGTGGTGGTGGAGTGGTGCAGTGGTGGTGTGGTGCAGTGGTGGTGTGGTGGTGGAGTGGTGCAGTGGTGGAGTGGTGCAGTGGTGCAGTGGTGGAGTGGTGCAGTGGTGCAGTGGTGGAGTGGTGGAGTGGTGCAGTGGTGGAGTGGTGGTGGTGTGGTGGAGTGGTGCAGTGGTGGTGTGGTGCAGTGGTGGTGTGGTGCAGTGGTGGTGTGGTGGTGGAGTGGTGCAGTGGTGGTGTGGTGGTGGAGAGTGGTGGAGTGGTGGAGTGGTGCAGTGGTGGTGTGGTGCAGTGGTGCAGTGGTGGAGTGGTGGTGGTGTGGTGGAGTGGTGCAGTGGTGGTGTGGTGGTGTGGTGCAGTGGTTCAGTGGTGCAGTGGTGGGACGGTGGTGGAGTGGTGCAGTGGTGCCTGGTGATGACCCTATGATGCTGTGACACTGGTGTCATCGGTCCATACTGGCTAGACACCGTGAAGCTGTGTGTTGATGTCGAATACTAGCCTGCATTGTATTATCTATACTTCGCGTACAATTTTATTGGAAATGCTCTTTTAGGATGTTTTAAACACTACATTATAAATTTATGCAGCGAAGTTTTAGTGCATATCAAGATGTAGTTCAAGTCATTTTTTCATGAGAGCAATTCGATTCGATGGTAAACAGTAAACTCAAGAATATATTTTTTCCACATCACTGCACAATCACAAACACGTCAGTCTGCAAGACCAACCTCTCCCTCGCTGTTCATGAGATTCACTCCAGCACTATATTATGGTGTCACTCGGCTGCTGCCCTGGCGTGATAGAGGTGGCATCGGGCTGCGGCCACCTGCAGGTTGGCGCAGCTCTGGGCCGGAGCCAGGTCCAGGGCCGGAGCCGGGGCCGGGGTTGGGGCCGGGGCCGGAGCCAGGGCCGGGGCCGGGGCCGGGGTGGATGTTTTTACTCTCAGGTGGCGCCCCCTGGGGCTCCGGCGACAGGTCACACGCGTTGTCACGGCACACAGTGAACCGATTGTTATACGCTCTGTGTGACGGCCGGCGGGGGGCGTCGTTCATCTCCATCAGTGGCCTCAGGAGAGAGCGGGGAGGAGATAGAAGAGTAGAGGAGATAGAAGAGTAGAGGAGAGAGGAGAGTGGGGAAGAGAGGAGAGGAGAGGAGAGGAGAGGAGAGGAGAGGAGAGGAGAGGAGAGGAGAGAAGAGAAGAGAAGAGAAGAGAGGAGAGAAGGAGAGAAGGAGAGAAGGAGAGAAGGAGAGAAGGAGAGAAGGAGAGAAGGAGAGAAGGAGAGAAGGAGAGAAGGAGAGGAGAGAAGGAGAGAAGGAGAGAAGGAGAGAAGGAGAGAAGGAGAGAAGGAGAGAAGGAGAGAAGGAGAGAAGGAGAGAAGGAGAGAAGGAGAGAAGGAGAGAAGGAGAGAAGGAGAGAAGGAGAGAAGGAGAGAAGGAGAGAAGGAGAGAAGGAGAGAAGGAGAGAAGGAGAGAAGGAGAGAAGGAGAGAAGGAGAGAAGGAGAGAAGGAGAGGAGAGAAGGAGAGAAGGAGAGAAGGAGAGAAGGAGAGAAGGAGAGAAGGAGAGAAGGAGAGGAGAGAAGGAGAGAAGGAGAGAAGGAGAGAAGGAGAGAAGGAGAGAAGGAGAGAAGGAGAGAAGGAGAGAAGGAGAGAAGGAGAGAAGGAGAGAAGGAGAGAAGGAGAGAAGGAGAGAAGGAGAGAAGGAGAGAAGGAGAGAAGGAGAGAAGGAGAGAAGGAGAGGAGAGAAGGAGAGAAGGAGAGAAGGAGAGAAGGAGAGAAGGAGAGAAGGAGAGAAGGAGAGAAGGAGAGAAGAGGAGAGAAGAGGAGAGGAGAGGAGAGGAGAGAAGAGGAGAGAAGAGGAGAGGAGAGGAGAGGAGAGGAGAGAAGAGGAGAGAAGAGGAGAGAAGAGGAGAGAAGAGGAGAGAAGAGAAGAGAAGAGAAGAGGAGAGAAGAGAAGAGAAGAGAAGAGAGGAGAGGAGAGGAGAGGAGAGGAGAGGAGGTCATTGAGGGAAGAGTGGTGCGGGGTTCGTCTGGGCTGCATATGGGATGGTTTTAACAATCATGTGCGGCTTGTCTGGGCTGCATATGGGATGGTTTTAGCAATCATGTTCGGCTTGTCTGGGCTGCATATGGGATAGTTTTAGCAATCATGTGCGGCTCGTCTGGCCAGAAGCCGGCATATTCTCGCCTGACGTGAAAACACGGAATGATAGCGAACGACTTAATGACATTGAGCTGGTAAATACAATGTTTTTTGACGGTCAGGAACGGAGGCTGGTTCTTTTATCTAATAATTACATCAGAGTTTAATGCTTTCAGTGAGTGACAGTCATGCCATAGTTTTGGGACATTTATTTTTACCTGGATTGACGGATTTGCTACTGCCAGCCGAAAACAATGCAACATAAATAAGCTGATGGCGGCTGCGAGCAACCTTATCATAACACAGCAATGCTAACATTCCTGAACGAATGGGATTCCAACAACCATCATGGTCAGTCGAGAAAGCTCGACTTGCTTCGTGCCATCAGCTAACCGAAACCCAGGCAAAGTTTCGCTGCCGGACCAGTAGAGGCGCCATGCCAAATCAGCGCTGGAGCGGGTCGAAGCAGGCAGAGCGGGTCGGTCGGTAGTAAATCAGCGCTGGATCGGGTCATTCCCGACCGACCCGCAGCAGGCAGAGCGGGTCGTCGGTCGAGGTTCACGCTCTCCTGTTCAGGAGGCAGTTTGCGGTGTTCCGCTGTGCTCCAGGTCTCCTGCGGTGTTCCGCTGGGCATCGTGTTTCCGCAGGGTCACTGACCGCCGGAGCTGTCGAAGCCACTCGGCAGCCTCGACAGCTGTCTGCCGCGCTGCTGTCGAAGCCACTCGGCAGCCTCGACAGCTGTCTGCCGCGCTGCTGCTGCTTTGACAGCTGCCGGGCGACAGGGACATGCCTCGAGCCCGGCCACGGCGGTGACGGTGGCGGCGGCGGCGATGGATGCGGTGGCAGCGGTGAAGGCGCGATTGTTGCGGGCTCGCTGCGGTGTGATATAGACTGCTAATTTGTTCCTAGCGCGCCGCCTGGTGTCCAGTGTAGTTTCGATTTCTTCTGCCGGAGGCAGGTGGTGAGCTATTGTTGGAATAGGGCAACGGGACGGTGAGTTCTGGCGTAGTACGCTGACGAGTTTCACGGTTTCGTCTGGGTACAGCTGACGCGCGGCTGGTCCATTGTCAGTTTGTGTGCATGTATTTATCTGTCATAGACGTCTTGTATATAGGAGTACGGCGACTGGGGTGGATAAACTGCATGGATTTGACGTTGATCGGTTAATTGATAAATGGTGGTGCGTGTGACAATGCTTGGACGAATATACAGTGTCCAATGTCCATGAGATGTTTGGGTGATGGATGCGATGTAGAGTTGGAATAGTAACGTGCGCCATATATTATCACAGAACCTGCAGCGACGGCTTCCTTTAAACGTGATGCTAAAGCAGCAGACCCCAGCTGCATAACGCATGGAAGTAATTCACCCTTTTTTGCACAATATAATTTAACAGTATATACTATTATATTGTATATAATATAATCTAATATAGAATAATATGAATAATATAATATAATATGATATAATATAATATGATATAATATAATATAATATAATATAATATAATATAATATAATCCAGTATACTATAGTATAATATAATATAATATAATAGTTAATAATTGAGAAAGATTTGTCGGTGCTCGCCAATCTACACAAGTGAGTAAAACACTTCACTACATATTTGTTTGTATTTTTAAACTCAGCTCAGCAAACCTTATTATTAATTCGGTTTTATCGCACTGCTTATGTCTTTGCAACACGAGTGGATTTTTGATCAGTCGCAAATATAACAAAAACATTCAACTGGGGAGTTAATGAGCGACAAAGGTGCGCTTGTGTGACGGATATGGTGTTTCAGTTATGTGACAGGCATAAACAACACACGTGCATCCAACTTTGATAGACGTGCGGCAAATGGCATGCCCTCGTGCAAGGTATTTGCTATTTGATATTTCCAGCACTGGCGGATCCAGGGGGGGGGGGGGGGGGCAGGGGCTAAGCCCATCTCAAGCTCGACAGGGGCGGCAGTAGAAATTAGCCCCCCCCCCCCAATTCGCTGAAACTGGCGATGAAAAAATGGGTACCTACTGCCTGCGAAAAAAATAACTTCTTGCGAAAGAAGTATTGTTTTTTTCGCCTCGTTCGTGTTTCCTCTATTTTGTAGCATTTTGGTAGCAGTAGGGATAGGGAAAGTGGCACGTCTGACGCTATCTTGGAGTGATTCACAACCAACGTAAGTTATAATTTTTCCACGCAGCGTCACAGCCTTTGGAGGAGCGCGTGAGTGAATTTCCTTGTATCACTGGCGGATCCAGGAGGGGGGGGGGGGGGCGGCAAGGGCAAAAAAAACATTCCAAGCTCGACAGGGGCGGCAATATAAATTAGTCCTCCCCCAAAACAAAAATCCGCTGAAACTGGCGATGAAAAATGAGTGCTGCCTGCGATAAAAAAAACTTCTTGCGAAATAAATAAATACATTTTTGCCTCGTTCGTGTTTCCTCAATTTGGTAGCATTTTGGTAGCAATAGGGATAGGGAAAGTGGCGCGTCTGACCACTGGCAGATCCAGGGGGGGGGGCGGTGGCAGGGGCAAAAGCCTCCCCATCCCACGCTCGACAGGTGCGGCAATAGAAATTAGCCCCTATCAAAATCCGCTGAAACTGGCGATGAACAATAACCTTTTGCGACGAAAAAATAAGTTTTTCCTCCCTCGTGTTTCCTCTATTTTGAAGCATTTTGGTAGCAGGAGGCAAAGTGGCGCGTGCATATTTGGAAATGTCGAATACAAAATCCAGGCCCATCATACTTAAGTAGCCATAAGTCAGCCAAAACTAAGGATATTGCTTTGAAATTCGGTGTGGGTATTGTCTATACTTCGTTCTCCAATATATATTCCGGTTTTTGAACATGTTTGGAAATTTTGATTTGGTGGATTTTTTCTCTGCAATTTGTTTTTTCTTCATAAAATCACATAAAATTTCAAATCATATGAAAAGGCCGGAATATATATATATATATATATGTGTGTATATGTATATGTATATGTATATGTGTACACAAATATCACCAACTATCATACCCGCAATCAAGGCTGTATAAACCAGGTAGAACACTCCGGCCGAAAAAGTGGTGACAACTGGAAGGTGCAATATTTGGCAGCCGTTGGCAGCCGGCAGCCGCGGTGACGTCATCAAAATAAAAAAGTGACGTAGAAGAGGGGCACTCGGCAGGCCAGCGGGCCGCCAGTCTCAGCTTAATGCGTTCGCTCTCCCACTTTTTGACGCTTTGTTACTTCGTTTGGCGGCCGATTGTTACAATTAAGATGTCTTTCAAGGAGCAATTAAATGGTGCATTTGATGCCATTAAGAAAATTGAAATATGATCAAAACTGTTAATGTTATGGGATGGCAAAGTTCACCAGACGGATTCTGGCAAATCGCTGTATGTGATTTGCCCGATCTCACAGCCGGCCAAGGCTCTCACCGCTACTCTACATCCACACCACCGTCCACATCTCAACCCACATAGGATATACTTCACTCTTCACAAAACATCAATACCGCCGTCCACATACCATCCATACCGCTGTTCACACAAAATCCACACCACAGCTGCAGCGGCCGCCTCCCCGCCACCGGGAGACCCCCCCCCCCCCCCCCGAGGGTGGTGAGCGAAGCCCACGCTCCCTCCCGACTCACCAGGGTCACCGGCTGGCGGACGGTGGGGCTCAGCGCACTGGCCATGGCGGACGTAGTCGGTGCGCCTGCGGTCCTGCGGCACATGGTACGCACCTGTGGGCCGCTCTCCTGGCGGTGCGAAGCGGCGGCCGATCGCTGCACCTTCAGTGGGTGCCCCTCCCCCCCCCCCCCCCCACTGCGGCCTGCCGGGAAATGAGCGGGCGGACGCTCTGGCCGGGGAGGCCTCGGCCCTCCACAGGAGGACGATCCAGCTGACGACCGGACCCTGGTAGGGGCTGAGCTGGCCGGCGGGGCTCTTCCGCGAAATCATGGGGTACCGCCTACCGACGCCCGTCCCCGGTGACGATCGTGACGCTGCGGTCAACGTTCATCAGTTGCGCGCCGGTCACTGGGGACGGGCAAAATCCTATCTACACCGCATCGGACGACGGCCAACAACCACCTGCGCCGGATGCAGCGAGAGGGACTGCCCAGCCTCTCGCTGCTTAGTCTGCAGAGAGGGGGCGGACACCCGGGGCACGTGCTCCTGCGGTGCCCGTGACTGGCGGGGCCCCGCCTCTGCCTACTGGGCATTGTGTACCTACTTTTAGCTTGACAAGAGAAATCGCGTTGCTATCTTGTATGATGACGACCCTAGAGTAGCCCTATCGTACTGTACTCTGTACTTTACGAATTAAGTGGAAGTGGTCGGATGAAGTGTGCAATACAATACAATACGATCCACCCGCCGCCGACAGCGAAGAGGGACGCGGACGTCGTCGCGGCCTTGGCCGCGGGCTCAAGGCCGCGGGCTACCTCCGCCAGAAGGAGCCCCTCCGGGGCTATGGCGCGGCCTCGTAGCCGCGCCCAGGAGGAAACACAACAACAACAACAACAACAACAACAACAACATGGCCACTCGTCCGTCACTTCGCACACTGATTGTCCGCACTCACTCGGGGTTATATAGTACAACGTGTCACACTACGCGACGCCGCCGGCCTGGCCGGGCGCGCTCGCTCCGTCCAAGTTCACCGACATCTATAAAGCTACGGCTTACTCGCTGCGGACGGCGGCTCACTCGCTGCGCGGCGGCTCACTCGCTGCGCGGCGGATCACTCCCTACGCGGCGGATCACTCCCTACGCGGCGGGTCACTGGCTGCGGTGGCTGGCGCGCGAGCTGTTGCGCGCCCAGTTGGGGCTGCGCGGCTCAGTGATGGGCATGTCAGACGGCTGGACGCGCACCGGCCGGTAGCGGCGGACCGGCTGCGCATGGTGGACGGCCTCGTGCCACTGGCGGGCCACCTCCTCCTCCCTCTGCTTCTGCCGCTCAGCCTCCTGCTCGTCGGCCAGCAGCTCCGCTTCCCGCTGTTTCTGGCGCTCCTCGAAGCTCTGGCGGCGCGCCGAGCGCTGATTGGTGTGGAACTGCGGGATGCGCGGCGCCGTCGGGCCGCGGGCCGACCGCTGCGTCTGGTACGGCCCGCGGCGGGTCACCGAACACGGCTGGACGTGGAATTCGGCCGCCGCCCGCTTAGCCGCTTCCAGCTTCTTCTGTCTGCGGGCGGCGGCGGCGGCCGCCTGCTGGCCACCAGGCAGCTGGAACGGCTGCGGCCGGGTGGCGGCAGGGGCGCGCCGCTCGGGGACCCCGGCATCAGGGATCAGGGATAGGGTTGGCGCGCATCACGCCGCCCGACTGGTGCTGCTCCTGGACCTTCTTGTGGTGCTCGGCCATGTGCTGTCTGAGCTGCAGGACTGGCGACTGGGGCTTGTTGGCCGGCGGCGCCTGGCGGGCGGGGACGCCCTGAGAGCGGCCAGGATGACGCACGGGGCCGGCTGGGCGCGGAACTCGGCCGTAGAGGAGTCGGTCGTCTCATCGGCGGCAGGCGTGGCCTTGGGCGCCGTCTTTGTGAGGTGAACGGCTCGATGGCGGTGGCGGGGCGCGCCTGTTTGGCCGGCACAACCACCGTGTGCTCCAGCACGCGGCGGTTCACGGGCCGGGCCCGCACCTGGTGCTGCATGGCCTGCTCCAGCTCAGCCTGCTCCTGCTGCTCCCGGCTGGGGATGTTGTTCATGGTGCGGGTCCGGGTCATCAGCGGCTGCGTGTGGCCGCTGGTCACGTGAGGGGAGGCCGCCTCCGCCGCACCGGCCGGGCGCTCGCTCGCCGGCGGGCCGCGAGTGGAACCGAGGCGGCGTCTTGCGGTGGAAGCCCTCGATCATCTGGGCGGTGGAGCGGAACTCGGCGGCCGGTCGGGTGGCGGCTGCCACGCCCTGGCACGCATCGTGAAGGTGGAACGGCTGCGGCCTGGTGGGCGGCTTCACGGCGGCGGGTAGCGTCCGCACCGGTTGCGGTCTTCTGGCAGCGGAGCGAGTCCAGCAGGGCCTGCTGCTCATGTTTGACCGCTTTCTCGGCGGCGGCACGGGCTGCCGAGCGCAGCTGCAGGACGCGCCTGAGCACGTTGGCCCGCTGCGCCGCCGGCGCCCCAGCGGAGGGTGTCCGCCGGGCCGGCGCCGGCTGCCCGGCGGCCGGGGTGCGTCGCGCCCGCGCCGGTGCAGGGGAGCTGGACGGCGTGCGGCGGCGCCCCGCCTACAGGTTATATCATATTATTAGGTATGAAGATAAATGTGGCTGACGTGCCAAGATAGGCAGGCACTATGAGCGTTAAATGTATGCTTATGAAGCATTCTGGGAAAATAATGCTTTATTAGCCGATACTTTTAGTATTTTGAATTAAATCAACACTTACAATCTCAATCTTCCTTTATGCCACTAAATAATGCAACACAATATTTTAATTCGAATGAGCACAGCCTGCCACGAACGGAGCCACGGGGTCGGTGGGGCCTTTTAACGCAGCGAACCAGCATGGCGCCTGCCCATTGAAATGTAAACAAACAACTGTCCCCCTCTGTCGTCATCACTAACCGGCCAATCAGCGTCCAGGCACACTAGATGCTGATTGGTGCTAGTCGGTTAGGTGGCTCGTGATCAATGCGCTAAACACAGATGATGACTGTCAGTTGTAAACGTTGCTATCGCTTGTCACACTGTTTGCCCATGTTGAAGAGGCGGAATGACCCCCCCTGCCCGCAATCAAGGCCATAGAGACTAGGTAGACCCGTCCGGGGTAGGCAGCGAAATGCGTGATGTCATGGGCACGTGACGGCACACGCTCCCTATTCAAATAGTGTTAAATCGGCCTACTTTCGCGTCCTACCATTTGCATACCTTAGGTGCCAGAGGGATCAATTGAGCACTAAATGATAGATTGAAACGTCTTCTACAGATCGCTTTTGGGACATTTTCTCCTAAATAGCAAGGGTGAGCCGCTAGACGATGTTAAAGTAAGGCATGCAACCGAGCGAGGCCCATGCCCATATAAGGCATTGTTTGGATTTTGGCCACGGGAACTGTCGCCGGATGCTGTTTTTGGTTGAAGTGCGAAGTTTGTATTATTTCACCTGGTTGTTGATGAAGTAATGTGACTTGAGGATACTTTGTAGTAGTATCTATCAGGTGAAATTATTTTTACATCTGGATTACACTTGTTTCACCTACAATTATGTTGAAGATCGTTGAGTGACGAATGCGCCACAGTAAAAAAAAAACATGGCGGCCGCGCCGGTCGAAGGCCTTATTCTTTTGGTAGACCGAGAAGTGCCACGATACGGTCTACGAAAAGAAATAAGCTTCTCCCGATTCGGCCACCCCATTGGTGGAAATCGAGCTGTCAAATGACGCCATGGGACAGAGTGGACACGTTACGGAGATAGCCATGACACCCCCCTGACCCGCAATGGAAAGATCATGGCGCGCAGCTCAACAGACAACTGAGATCAAACACTGGTACACTGCACAGCAGATCATTGAGAAAACAAAAAAAGCACCAAAGCGAAACACAGACAGAAACCAACCCCAAACCTCAAAACCTCACCTCATGCGCTCCCAAACCCTCCAGAACATCCCAGGTGGGCATGTGGCACACCAAACGGCAAACCTTGAAAGCTATGTGGTCTGGCGCACTAGGCAGACTAGAAAGGCAGCCAAACAGGGTGGAGGAAATAAGTAGTTTGAGATGAGTTACCTCTACTGCTGATCAATATAATGAACAACATGCAATATTACAATAACTTATTCTTGCATTATCAAATAATACCAATAAGGTGCCTGTCCTTTGACTGCCGCTAGTCCTGAGTTGTGTTCACAACCATATTTACTCATATATATCATTACATATTTTTGTATTTGTACAAATGGGCGTCTGCTTGGAGAGGTCTGCTTGCGCATCAGCATGATGAGCACAAAACAGCACTATAACACATATGACATCACAACACAAAATAACTAAGCATTCATCCTGTGGATGCGAAGTGCAGTGTTACATGAGGTTGAAATAATGAATGCAACCTTGCATGCAGTTCATGACATACACCCATTGTGATGATGCTCTTGAAGTGGACTTTGTTTCATAATGTTTCCAAATATCACATTTGATCTCCTTCATAACCCTCCAGGCATCCTTCTGCCAGCTCTGCTGAAGGCTATTGGAGCTGCGTGGAAAGATGTAGAATGAATGTGTGAGTAAATGGATGAATGCAGGTGGAAACACTACCTGAGTCTGGCAGAAAGACTGTTTTAAATGTTTTAATCCTGGGG
>JAXIVJ010004543.1:25000-81974 GCA_036785665.1 Chirona hameri
ACATAATTTTTGATGACTGTTCAGATAATTTTCCAGTATATATTACATGTAACACTCCAGTCTCAAAACCTGCCACTAAGTCAATAGAACGTCGTACAATATTTAACTTTAGGAAAATAAATGACTTAAAAAATCACTTAGTAGAATCCTTGGCGGAATTCACAAACATATCAGACCCTGAACTGGCCTGTAGTCAATTACTGCAGGCATACACAGACGGGATTGACAAATTTAGCTTTAAAATAAATAAAAATAGAAAGTCGACCCCAGTAAATCCCTGGATCACCCCAGCGATTCTCTCATCCATTAACAGACGCCCTGAGTTTTTTGCCGTCAAATGCATATATCCAACTGAACAAAACGAAAGCAAATATAGAAACTATAGAAACGTATTAAACAATATCATAAGAGCAGCCAAACGTAAGTTCATTGAAACGGAACTTGAGAAGCATAAAGAAAATCCTCGTAAGACATAATCAAAAGCGTAAGTAAGGGCAAAACCCAAGAGTTTCAGTTCCCATCATGCTTCCAAGGAATGCTAGGCGAGGAGATAGAAGACCCCAAAAAAATTGCAAACGAATTCAACAACTTTTTCACATCTATTGGTGAAAAACTACAAGAGAAAATTCCTCCTACAGAGGAAGACCCTGTCATTAATATTACAAAAGTTGCGGACTCACCACTCGTTGATTTTGAGGCCATTAGTGTAGATGAACTAAAATCCATTATAACTAACTTGACAAATATTGGGGCAGGGATCGACGGAATAAATGCCAAAATATTCAAAGGAACATATATCAGCATCATCAATCAGTTAACCCATCTAGTAAATATATGTTTAAGTAACGGTGTTTTTCCTAAACAACTAAAGATTGCCATGATCAAACCAATATATAAAGCAAATGCAAAACAGATGTTTAACAACTACAGACCAATTAGCATACTTCCATATATTTCCAAAATTCTTGAGAAGGTAATATATATCAGGCTTACTAGCTTTCTAACTATGAATAATCTCATAAGCAATTCTCAATTTGGTTTTCAGAAAGGCCTATTGCCACTCGTGCCAATACATGCCACTCGTGTTGTTGCAAGAAAAGATTACAAAGGCCTTTGAAACAGGAAATGCAACATGTGGCATCTATTTGGACCTTCGAAAGGCCTTTGATACAGTTAATTCGAACATACTTATAGCAAAACTTAAAAAAAATATGGTGTAACAAGTACAGCCCTGAGGTTGATTACATCATACTTAACAGAACGCAAACAATGTGTAATAGTTAATGAAAATACTTCCGAACTACGCCATATTAATATTGGAGTACCACAAGGTTCCATCCTAGGACCATTACTATTCATCATATATATTAATGACCTTCCGAACACTTTCAATAATGCCACTTGCTTACTCTATGCGGACGACACCGCTCTTTTCTTTGAAAGCAACAATGCAACACACTTACAATCAATAATTAATGAAGAGCTACCCAAAATAAGTAAGTGGTTAAACATGAATAAGCTCTCCTTGAATACTGAGAAAACTTTTTGCCAACTCTATAGCAACTCAAGTAAAATCACAAATGTGGATGTTGTTATAAATGGTAAGAATATCAAATTTGTTGATGTAGTTAAATATCTTGGTGTATACATAGACAACAAACTCTCTTGGCGCTATCATATAAATCACCTTGCAAGCATCATTGGCCGAAACATAGGGATTATCTACCGCTCTAAGTTCGTACTTGGGCGGAAACCATTACTTTTGCTCTACAACTCTCTTATATTGCCATATATAAATTACTGTTGCATTGTCTGGGGTAATACCTTTCCCACATATATAAACAGAATATAAATTTTTCAAAAAAAGCTGTGCGAATTATAACCAGTAGCAATAGACTTGCTCATGCTGGTCCACTATTCAAAGACCTAAAATTACTGAAAGTACAAGATATAGCCAAGCTACAAATACTTGTTGTAATCCACAAAAAGATTCAAGGAACATTGCCAACAAGATTAGATCTACTTTTCAATATAAAGGAGCAACGAGAAACCGATACCAGAACTATTCAACATGTAATTGAACCTTTCTCATATAAACTTTATAGAACACAAACTATAGGATGGCAGGGACCCCGCCTATGGAATTATATCATAACCCCCTGTTTCCTTTAATATGTGATGTTCCTTCCTCGAAACATATCATTAAGCAAGTCACCAAAAAATACTTCCTGCAATCTTACATTTAGCAATTATTGCATTCTGTAGCATAACATGTAGAATTCATGACTAAGCACATATGTGGTATGTATGTATGTATATGTATGCATATGTGTGTGTGTATACATATATATGTATATGTGTATATGTGTGTGTGTGTGTGTGTGTGTGTGTGTGTGTGTGTGTGTGTGTGTGTGTGTGTGTGTGTGTGTGTGTGTGTGTGTGTGTGTGTGTGTGCGTGTGCGTGTGCGTGTGCGTGTGCGTGTGCGTGTGCGTGTGCGTGTGCGTGTGCGTGTGCGTGTGCGTGTGCGTGTGCGTGTGCGTGTGCGTGTGCGTGTGCGTGTGCGTGTGCGTGTGCGTGTGCGTGTGCGTGTGCGTGTGCGTGTGCGTGTGCGTGTGCGTGTGCGTGTGCGTGTGCGTGTGCGTGTGCGTGTGCGTGTGCGTGTGCGTGTGCGTGTGCGTGTGCGTGCGCGTGCGCGTGCGCGTGTGCGTGTGCGTGTGCGTGTGCGTGTGCGTGCGCGTGTGCGTGCGCGTGCGCGTGCGCGTGCGCACGCGCATATGTATATGTATATGTATATGTATATGTATATGTATATGTATATGTATATGTATATAAAGACATTAAAAAAATATGTATATGTAATATGTAATATGTAATATGTAATATGTAATATGTAATATGTAATATGTAATATGTTATATGTTATATGTTATATGTTATATGTTATATGTTATATGTTATATGTTATATGTTATATGTTATATGTTATATGTTATATGTTATATGTTATATGTTATATGTTATATGTTATATGTTATGTTATATGTTATATGTTATATGTTATATGTTATATGTTATATGTTATATGTTATATGTTATATGTTATATGTTATATGTTATATGTTATATGTTATATGTTATATGTTATATGTTATATGTTATATGTTATATGTTATATGTTATATGTTATATGTATATGTATATGTATATGTATATGTATATGTATATGTATATGTATATGTATATGTATATGTATATGTATATGTATATGTATATGTATATGTATATGTATATGTATATGTATATGTATATGTATATGTATATGTATATGTATATGTATATGTATATGTATCCGACATGTAACTACTGATAGAGTCCAACATGTAACCACTGATGGAGTCCAACATGTAACCACTGATGGAGTCAGACATGTAACCACTGATGGAGTCAGACATGTAACCACTGATGGAGATCGACGCGGGGTTCGCAGCCGCTACCCTGCGTGCGGCACCTCTGTTATGTTCTGTTCTGTTCTGTTCTGTTCTGTTCTGATATTACCTTGGTGTGGCGGCTTCTCTGCTGCACTGCTGCCGCTGTCACGGTGCAGAGGGTATGAGTGCAGAGGGTGTGAGTGCAGAGGGTGTGAGTGCAGAGGGTGTGAGTGCAGAGGGTGTGAGTGCAGAGGGTGTGAGTGCAGAGGGTGTGAGTGCAGAGGGTGTGAGTGCAGAGGGTGTGAGTGCAGAGGGTGTGAGTGCAGAGGGTGTGAGTGCAGAGGGTGTGAGTGCAGAGGGTGTGAGTGCAGAGGGTGTGAGTGCAGAGGGTGTGAGTGCAGAGGGTGTGAGTGCAGAGGGAGGGTGTGATCTGGGTGTACATCGCTGTCAGAAACAGAGATGGAGCGACTCTTTTCCTGCACCTCAGGCCACGACCCCTGTCGCGCCCACACGTTATGTGGCTTTTAACACTAGAGTGGTGCAAACTAGCTAACGTTGCACTACGTGATTAATGTTTCGCAACTGATGAATATCGTATGTTTATTATGTGAGCGACATCTCGCATTGTCACATCCGGCGCTTGGTGACATAAGTCATTTGGCACCAAACATACATTATATTTATAACACAATCTATAAGCATGGACAGTCTTCATATCATACTCTTATCATCATACCCTTTGACAGTCTTCGCTGCCGCCACATTTAATCGAATTCAAAATATGAATATATGAATATATATGTATGAATATGTATGAATATATATCTATGAATATATCTCAAAAGGGTAAAATACCTAAACAAGAGCTTTCGTTGATGCAAGGTTTTTATTTTCCTATTGTTTAACAACAGTAAAAATGCACCTTCGCACATGTCCACATTCACTGCATTTTTGGTCAATACGCATTGCGCCATTCAAATGATTCTTTAACTTGGGAAATGATACCCTACAGCATTTTCTTCGTCATTGTACTATATCTTTATAGCTTGAATACGGCAAAATAAATAATTTGACATCCAATGCAAAACGTCTCTCCGTCTCTCCGTCTCTCCGTCTCTCCGTCTCTCCGTCTCTCCGTCTCTCATCCGTCTCTCCGTCTCTCATCCGTCTCTCATCCGTCTCTCATCCGTCTCTCATCCGTCTCTCATCCGTCTCTCATCCGTCTCTCATCCGTCTCTCATCCGTCTCTCATCCGTCTCTCATCCGTCTCTCATCCGTCTCTCATCCGTCTCTCATCCGTCTCTCATCCGTCTCTCATCCGTCTCTGCTCCGTCTCTCCTCCGTCTCTCCTCCGTCTCTCCTCCGTCTCTCCTCCGTCTCTCCTCCGTCTCTCCTCCGTATCTCCGTCTCTCCTCCGTCTCTCCTCCGTCTCTCCTCTGTCTCTCCTCCGTCTCTCCTCCGTCTCTCCTCCGTCTCTCCTCCGTCTCTCCTCCGTCTCTCCTCCGTCTCTCATCCGTATCTCATCCGTCTCTCATCCGTCTCTCCGTCTCTCCGTCTCTCCTCTGTCTCTCCTCCGTCTCTCCTCCGTCTCTCCGTCTCTCCGTCCCAGTGAAGCGGTCTGGCTGCGGCGGCCTCGGCTCAGTACTAGCGCGGGACCGCCTGGCGCGGAGCGCACACCAGCCAGTCGACTGTGAGCCGTGTGACTGGCCGGACCGGCCGACCCACTGCTGCTGCGTCCGCCCTGCCCCGGCCTGACACCGGCGGCTGGACCGAGCGAGGCCAGTACTGAGGACAGACCGGGGCACCGACACACGGAGAGACCTCGTGTGAAGGATACTAGAACCACCCTCACGCGGGGAACATCTGGAAAGGACGGACGAGAACCCACGTGTGGATGTCTGTCAGTTTGTCAGTGCTATTGTAGACTGTTGAAGGCAGTCGCTGTGTCGGTGAAACAGTGGCGACCTGGATGGGTGAACCCGCCTGTGGTATATGATACGGGGAAACCCGCCTGAGGGCGTTTATGGAAGCGGTGCATATCGCGGTGACATTTTGAACGTCGCTGGCCGCCAAAGGACAGCTTCGGTGTTGGCCAGAGACAGAGCCTGATGTTTCCGGACGTTTCCGGATGTTTCCGGATGTTCCCGGATGTTTCCTGTTGGTCGATGAGTGGCTTGTGAATCTGCCAGCTTGTGACCTCGGGTCAAATAGCAGCGACTTCTGACCAACTACGGCGGCGACTGGGCGCCACATGCGCTTACCAGACCTCGGTGTCACCGGCTGGTGCGAGACCGGTATCGAGACAGTGGCACTACCGGAGGGTGCAAGTGACATTCACCACGTGACCTGACCCCGGGTCGGGTCAGCGCCGTGCCCCAGGATGCCGCCCGTGGAGCAGGCCGCCACTGTGTACCACAACTCGGCGGGAGCCCTGTTCAGCTCCTGGGAAAAGAGCCGTCTGCAGGTGATTCAGCAGGTGAGAAACTCGCTGGTCCGGCCTTGATCCCCTCGCCCACACCGTCATCACACCAGCCCTGCGGTCATCTCCTGCGGTACACTCCTGCGGTCAGACCTGCAACACAGGGATGCAGTTGCAATAAAACGATGTAACACAGCACGGCTGCGCAACTCAGGAGATGACTTGTGCCAGAAAATATTCCGAGTTAATTTCTGTGATTTCCAATGATGACCACATTTCCCGATAAATGCGCTTTATCCGACCGTAGCCCAGCGGCCAGCTATGGCGACGACGATTACGCCACACAACCTGTCTTCTCAATATTATCGACAATCCTCTCTTTCATAGCACAGTTGAGGTCAAAACTCTGGACTACAAAGCGGCACACACTGATGCATGCTGCTTATCTATCTGAGATATGAAGCACGTAATTTGCACCTGTTTCAGACTAGCTTTCAGCATTTACTTCTTAAGTGTCTGAAGGTGGAGTTCTAATTTTATTGCCTTTCATTTGATCCGCGATATTCCGATAGTCAGGCACCTATTCGGTTTTAGCATCTCATTGTGCAAGGAGATGGATGCTTGACGTAAATAGAATGTTATCGGAAGTGGAAAGAATCATTCCGAAGAGAACGAATGCCAAAATTCGGAGTGTGTCACGAATTGCGGCCCTTGCTTACCGGCTACTTAGTCGGACTGATTGGCAACAGGATTATGATTGGATTAAATTAAATGAAATAGATTTGACGAGTTGCGCACATAGACGTACCCAAGGGGGATGGGGGGGGGGGGACAGGGCAATTGCCCCCCCCCCCTCCCCTGAATGTCCATGCGTGCTCCTTTGGCCGTATGTGCCCCCTTGAAAATAGGGCACGAAGGTCCCTATTTCGAGCACCATGTGATAACAGGGGCAATACATCATCCATTGGAGGGTCGGTGGGGATCCTGGAAGGTCGGCTGGGATCCTCGAGGATCGACCGTGACACCTAGGAGGGTCGACCGGGGCCCTTCCCCTTGGAAGGCCCAACTGGGGATTCATGGATGAACGACCAGGGCTCATGGAGAGACGACTGGACCCATGGAAATGTGTCCAGGCCCCTGAAAAGGGCCTATGACAAATCGAGGGCCCAGCCTGCCTACCCCCACAATTTTTAGCGCTATATTTGGCCCACTTCGTTTTGAGGGGGCCCCATTTACAACTTGTTTATTAGGTATTTTGTTGTCCTAAAAATATCCTCACCTGGGGGCCCCCCAGGGGCGGATACAAAGGGCATATTGCGCCACGCGGGCCCCTGAGACAATAAGAAACCCCTCTGTCGGTCAGGGGGCCCCGGGTAGTGCTACTGAGTACAGGGGCCCCTGGTGCCGGACAGGGGGTCCCCGGGTCAAAATAGGGGCCCCGTGGTCCGTGCCCGTCAGGGGACCTCATTATGTGGACACGAATAGGCACAGGCCCACCAAATGACAGCCAGAGGGCTCCTCTTGCCGGCATCTCGCGGGCCCCTGGGACTATCAGAAACACCTTTGTCGGTCAGGGGCCCCCTGATAGTGGTACTGAACACAGGGGGCCCTCTGGTAGTGGTACTGAACTCAGGGGGCCCTCTGGTAGTGGTACTGAACACAGGGGGCCCTCTGGTAGTGGTACTGAACACAGGGGGCCCTCTGGTAGTGGTATCGAACACAGGGGCCCGGTACAATGCAGGGCCCCCGTGCCCGTCAGTTGCCCCATTAACTGAATATGAACAGATACAGGGCCCCCGAATGACAGTCGAGGGGCCCCCTACCTAACCCCAAAATGAAAAAAACTGCCCGGATTTTGCCCACTATTTTGAGTAGGGCCCCATTTTCAATTCAACTTTTACACAAATTGTGTTTGCCCTCAGATTGCCCGAGGGGGGGGGGGGGGGCTATAGCCCCATCTCCCTCCCACTGTATCCGCCCCTGCCGGGAGTGTCGGCCGGGGTCTCTGAATTTGTATGAACCCGAAGTATTTTGGGTGAAATATGACTACCAGTTAGTACACTGGCGGATCCAGGGGGAGGGGGGGGGGGGGGGGAGCTCCGAGGCCATGACCACCCCCAAACGATCAAGTCGTAAGGCCAAACTATGTTTTGGCCTCCCCAAACGATCAAGTCGTAAGGCCAAACTATGTTTTGACCTCCCCAAACGATCAAGTCGTAAGGCCAAACTATGTTTTGGCCTCCCCAAACGATCAAGTCGTAAGGCCAAACTATGTTTTGGCCTCCCCAAACGATCAAGTCGTAAGGCCAAACTATGTTTTGGCCTCCCCCGAACGATCAAGTCGTAAGGCCAAACTATGTTTTGGCCTCCCCAAACGATCAAGTCGTAAGGCCAAACTATGTTTTGGCCTCCCCAAACGATCAAGTCGTAAGGCCAAACTATGTTTTGGCCTCCTCCAAACGATCAAGTCGTAAGGCTAAACTATGTTTTGGCCTCCCCAAACGATCAAGTCGTAAGGCCAAACTATGTTTTGGCCTCCCCAAACGATCAAGTCGTAAGGTTTGTTTGTTGTTTGGGGGAGGTACTTGTGCCAGCACAAGTACCAATCCAGGCAAAAACAAAACAATTTTTTTTCGCGCTGAGCTGGGGGTGTCATCCCTATAGTAGGCCATAGGTAAAGAAATTGCTACCAAATGCTGCCAATGAGAATTCATTGGCATGTTAAAATCTGATTAGTTCTGAAACGCCTACTAACTCGGCTCCTATGGAGAGTAGACGGAATCCAAAAACACAGTTCGATAGCTCGTCACAAATCATTCCGAACCTATTGGTCATGTTTTGGCTCAGGTCAATATTGAGGTCACCAGATGTCATCAAATGTCAGATTTTCCAGTTTAACCCGCGAGTTACTGGGGTATATTTCATAACGCGACTTACTGGGGGGGGGGGGGGGGGGCTATTTTTTGCCCCCCCCCCCCCCTCGGATCTCCGGAACTACTGGACCGAATGTAAACATTCAAACGGAATTCAATAGCCCTGGGAAATTTATCGAGGGAAACATAATATTGTTGACCTCGGGGTCACCGATGACGTCACAGGTCAGGTCAAGTACAAAATGTTTGACCGTGTCAAAAGGTCTCGATGGATGGAATTGTCGCGCAAAATTGCGATATTAAACGCATAAGCTGTCGATAAATCGGTATGATTCGTGTGTCTGACACTTCTAAGTACCTTTCTAAGCTGTTTATGACCTTGGATCAGGTCAAGGTCATCCGAGGTCACGAGGTCAAACTGCAGATTACGGTCATTAGGCGTTGTAACACATGTGTATGGGTTTGTGTATCGTCTAGAACGCGTAAAATGACCTTGAACATTGTTTGTTCCATATAAATAGAAGTAAAAAGCAAAAATGGAAATGCGTTTTTTATGCATAGTAATGTTGTGAGAGGTGGTCGATTTTTGTCATTTAAAGTTCATAACTCAGTCATTTTTGAAGATATCGACTTCAAATTTGGTACACATATTCACCGCACACGTCTCGATCACATATATTCCGTTTTTTTGATAATTCTTATTTTTTCTTGAAAATTTGGTAAAAACAAAAAAAAATATTTGGATTTCTCAAAATTTTGGATGAAAAAACCTCAAAAATCCGAGATAGCAGTTTGATAGCCCGGTCTATTGTCAGTATTTTGATTTAAGACAATTGAGTTTATCTCAAACATCGTACCTTTGACAGCGTTTTCCGCAAACCATTATTTTGCAACCAAAACCGAAGAACATGACGTCACTCTGACGTCATTCCCGGTTGACCTATCACAACCTCATATTTTTGCTTGTGGCAACATGTGTAGAATTGATGTGAGAGGAGGTACTGCAAGTTTGGGGTGACGATACCGGTATTCGTTTAAGAGTTATTGCAAAATAACGGGAGGGGGGCAAAAAATAGCCCCCCCCAGTAACTCGCGGGTTAAGGACTTCGCTCCAGAAACCCCTAAATATCTCGGGAACTATGACAGCTAGGAGCAAACAAATACAAAGCAATATAAATCGATTACAAAAATGCAATCGCCATTGGTGTCCTCAAATTTTAGCTCAGGTCAATAGTTTAGGCTCCAGAGGTCACCAAAGGCCAAAAGGCTATTTTTTGGTCAAACTGTTTTTCGCAAATAACCTTTTGCCTAATAAAGATAAGGTAATAATTTTGACCCATCATGTTTGTATCGTCAAGGCGCTTCGAATCATATTCATGCAGACCAGGTTAGGTCAACTTATAAATTTCAACTCAGATCAAGGTCAAGTGATGACTCAAGTAGGTCATATTGATATGTTGATGTTGCATATTTAAAGACGTGTCTCGACGAAACGAACATATTGGTGCCAGTTCAACTTCTCTATCTTCGTTCTGTCGAGAGTTATTGACAAGAAAGTGTTGGTGAACTCAGATGACCTCTGCCGACCCTGTGGGGGTCATTGAACACATTCCTGGTTCATCAAGAATAACCTATGATAACATTATCCATGAGGAATTGGACTGATATCATGCGTATCCTCGGAAAAGGAAGCATTTGAATATTTCTCCATTTACTTATAATGGGGAGGTTATGAAATTGACCCAACCTTTGGTCACAGATATACAACACAAACACGAGATAAACGAATTGTAGGTACTTATGACCTTATGAAATCCTGTAAGTTTGAAACCAATCGGCCAAAAACTGTGGCCACGACCACAAACGTCTTTGGAGGTGGGGTCACGTGACCTGGCCTGGTGACCTGACCTGACCTGATATGACCCGAGGTATACAATTTCACACAATGTGGGTATTTGATGCCCAAACACCTGTGTCTAAAAAAGCGACGTTGCGCGCCGCCCTTTTTCCGCTATCCTTGAAAAACCTTAGGGAGGCGTCTAAACGCCTCCCTAAGGTCCCTAAGGCGTCTAAACCCCACCCGGCACGGCGCGCGTTAATACGCTCGGCAGACCCGAAGAATTCCGGCCAGGTTGTGCAGTAAGAGTGACAGGCGGTCTAGATTTGCCATTGCCAGACCACATCGCACCTTGTTGCATCATACCCAACATAAAAGCATGGTTAAAAGCCGCCGCAAGCGATTCCAGACTATCGTCCATTACATAGATCGTGGGCGGCGGCGACTGAGTTACCATCCCAATGACGTCAACCACTGGCCGCGGGACACGGTAAAAACAAACGCTGATGGTTTTACCTGGTTATAGGGCCTTGGCGCCGAGGACCCTCTCCCTCCTCCAGTCAACGACTCTTCACGATAACGACCCGACGCCCCCCCCCCGTTAACAACTTTGAAACGCAAATGTTGGCCTCCCAAAACTCGAACCCTAAATCCGCCAGTGAAAAGGGGGGCAAATGCCCCCTCCCAAAGGAACATGGGGGACATTTAATACAAATACAAGTATGCCCCCTGCGTAGCGACGCTTCGCTCGCGCTGAGGACCCCCCCCCCCCCCCCCCGGTCAAGGAATTTTCACGCTGATGACGCGACGCCACCTTCCCCCCCGGTCAACAACTTTTCGCTGATAAAACGGAGCGAAATTTTGGCCCTCCAATCTCGAACCCTAGATTCGCCAGTACCCGAGTCTTTGGCCTCCCCAAACGGAGTGGCTGGATCCGCCAGTGCTACCAGATTTGGTAGCGAAACTTCGGTCAAATAGGGGCAATATATCTTCCATTAGAGGGTCGACCGGGGATCCTGGAGGGTTGGCTTAGCCCCTAGAGGGTCGACCGGGGCAAATAGAGGGTCGACCGGGATCCTTGGAAGGCCGATCTGGGGCTTCATGGATAAACAACCAAGGCCTTTGGAGCATCGACTGGACCTGGCCCATTTGGCTAGTGCATCAGTACACGAAATAGGGCCTGTGCCCACGGTACTCCCACAAAACCCGCCGTATTTGGCCGGCCTGGCCAAATACGGCGAGTTTTGGGGATGTACCTTGGGGCCCCCTAGTCGGGAAAAAAGTATTTCATCAAAATTTCATTCAATTTTGTGTCTGCAAATATGCCCTTCTAAAAATATAGTGGGCCAAATCCGGTAAGTTTTTTTGGTGGTGCTACCTTATGCACCCCTGATCAAAAATCCTCCCACCCCTGCAGTGAATCCTGGGTACGCCACTGGTCGTGCACTGGAATAAATTCAAAATTAGGATCTGGAGAAATCGCGATCGAGTCGCTAATGTGAGTTTTCAAGAGCCAATATAAAATATTGGAGCAATTACTCACGCTTATCTGGATTTGGCCTTTTCTCGTTATTGTACGTTTCTGACTGGACCCATTCCGCCATGTTTCACCACACAGACACACAGACACCACACAGACACAGATGGATGGAGCAGTATTTGGAGCAGTATTAGCAGTATGTTGAGCAGGATTTGGTAACCGTATGCTGGTAGTACTAGCCGATTCTAACTTGATTGATAAGTTTTCACAATTAGGTCACTTATTCGCGTGCACATCACATTACACATCATTTGCTTCAAAAATAGCATCTTAATATCCTTAATATCTTAATAACCTGCAACATCCGGTGGAGTGAGTGACGCCAGCCTGTCACGTGCAAATGAGCTCTAAAGGCCAATTAGCTTCAGCTGCTGTAGTTGGAGGGTGTTGCCGAGTGACACGGGTGGGCGGGGTGCTGCCCTACCCCGTACCAGTCTGTGGAGTTTCACTGACGCGGAGGCGGCGGCGGCGTCAGCGCAGGCCGGGTTCGTGACAGTGGTGTTACCGCCAACTGAAGGCCGGCTAGATCCGACGATAGCAGAGCAGTCGTGGAGAGAGAGAACAAAGTTCGTCAATAGATGACGATTTCTCTGGACCAGGTGCGAAACGTGCAGAGCGGAGTGAGCCGTGTCGCGGGATTTTTTTACTTTGAAAGACAGGTTACGGACGAGGATTTATACACCGTCATACGTATTCACCTCACACACACACTGCAGACGCCAGGCAGTGCCTTGCGGTTTGCTCAGAGGAGGGTTGACATGCAGGAAATGGGACACAGCCCGCGCAGAAGCTGTGTTTTACGCCGGAGAACGGAGAAACTCCGGTGCACTATGCAGGCTTAACTCTGCAGGCTTGACCGTCTTGCAGCTGGAGGACTGTCCGCTTCGATTGGCAGGAGCGAGTTTCTCCCAGCGACAGCGACACAAGTTGTGTCATAGTGATGGTCAGGTTATGTCACCGTGTCAGATGCAAGAGAGCTGTTGTCGAGGATGTCACGGTGTGTCGCTGGGTGTGGTGCAGATGTTTGTTTTGTTGCTTTTAAGGGCTGCTTCGGTGCTGTTAGGTGTTGTATGTTGAAAGACTCCGATTGTCAGCTCTCTCCGAAAGCTATTGTGTGCTGATTTTGTTGTGAGCGAAGTCCTGGGAACTACGTGCTTTGGATGTTAATTGCAATGTTGTCTCCAGCGCGTGAAGTATTGCATTTGAAAATTAAAGCAAGAAAAAGTGCATCGTCTGACCCAGTGTGACATTTAAAGGGAAAGGTCACCTTGAAGTTGTCTTGAAATTCAACCATACGGTGCACCTTGAGCTCAAAACTACGAATATGACTTTGGTTTGGGCAACTGATGCATATATGTGGAGAAAGAAGTAAGTTTCTCTTTCCATTTCACGATAAATCGTACGATAGCAGCTGGCGTCCTGGCTCCGCCCCGCTCCGCCTGACGCCAAGTACAGTCTCTGACAAGGGGCCGCCGCGCCGCCCGAGCGGCTGAGCCGGGTAGGGGGGGGGGGCGCAAGTTGTTTGGTAGCCGTGACGTCACCATGACAGTCGAATCCCGCTCCACAGGCTATGGCAACGCAAAGTGGCTTGGTAGTTACCCCATTCAATTTGTTATCTAGGAGAGATGGATACAAGTATTTATGCTCAATGGGAAGCTCGTTTCTTCAAGATTCCTGGAATGGCCTCGGATTTTACCTGAGACACTCTAATCGTTCACAATTATCGGTCGAGTGGAGGCATGTTCCGCCCACACGGCGCGCCGGAGCTGGGAGCCCGCTGTCAAAAGCTGTACACCCCCGTCGCCCTGTGACGGCCGCAAGTTGGAGAGAACCGCTGCGACGCCTTGCCAGAGACTGTACCGCCGCGGGGCCGGCCGGCCGCCGCCGCCGGCCGGCTCGCTCACTTTTCAGCCATTTTTTGGGGCTAAAATATTTATTTTTGCTTGGTGAGAAAAGTGTTTGATAGCAAAAGGTTCGCCAAGACGAGAACAGCCCAAATCTGCAAAGAAATATTACATATGGGGGGGGGGGGGGTTGGAGTACTCTCAAAACGAGATCACAGTTTCACTGCCCCCCCCCCCACTTTTCGTGACGTTCCTACGTTCCTGGAGCGGATATTAAAGGGACACCCTCACCTTCAAAAAAGTTGTCAAATGTACGCCGCTTGTGGTGCAAAATATGAAGTAATTGTTGCCGAACACAATTATGACATTTGTTTTTCGCAAACGGTGCTCAATTTCATAAAAAGTTAAGTTTTAATATTTGGGTTGATGACGTCATATTGAGCTCTAGAGACCTATACAGAAATCCTTTAAGCTGCCAAAGTATGGCACAATTATTTCGAGACAAAAAAAAGAAAGGTCTTGGCGCTTTTCTTTGAATACAAAACAAACCAATTACCAAATCATTTGAAACACGCAAATATCTCAAAGTCTAACCTTAAAACAAGTCGACTATCATCACCATTTGGTAAAGAGAGGTGACGTCATCGGCTTTAGACCCCTATTCAAATACACGTGGGGTTTATTCGTTACAATTGTCAAGACCATGCTCGAATTTCTTTTTGATTAGACCTATGTGGTTGTTTTAACTGCTACCCTACTTAATTGCAATGAAAATCCAACAACATGGCTATCTCAACTCAAAACTAATGTTAAGGTGAGTGTCCCTTTAACGAGGTGTCGTGGTCAGAGACTACGTGCCAGAGAGTGTACCTGCCTCCGGCGGCGAGCGTTCATGTCCCGATTGTGGCCCGGAACAGCGGACTTGAAACCGGGCCCACTAGTCCTGTGTCGAAATTACTTAACGTAGGGAGGTAATTCTTTCACCACAACCCATTTTTAGATCTGCTCTACATATCTCAGTCCAAAACCCCACGTTAAAGGTGAACTATTCCCTTTAAGTGTCTCTATAATTATGTGGAACCTGGCCATTAAGCACCGACAATGCCAGGGATTGTGAACAAATTGATGTTGAAATGTCTTTTTATGACCCATGCAAACAAGAGGATCTGCCTGTCCGACCAGATGCGATCGAGTGTCCTATGCAGTAATAGCTGATATTCTGTGAAGATGTAATCAGATAAGCATGTGAGAAAAGGCTCATCTTCGAATTTAATAGACTTCGACGCATATTTCCGAATACGATTATACAATGATTGTTTACACTTCAACAAAGTGAAACAATCTTTATGACTAAATCAAGGGAGTATGCGTAGCAAATGTCGATGCATTCCTGCGCAACATTGACTTTCATAAGAATGTCCATACAATTTGGCCTGAATTTGGTGTGAATTTGGTGTGAATTTGGTGTGAACACCCGAACCAATTCGTGGTGCCCTTCAAAAACACTGTCACCTTGTATTAGAGTTATGCCTACATGTTCCTGCATCAAGGGTTTCGAGAATGACCGTGTCCGTATGTCGGTGCGACCCAAGTTAGCCCCGAAACCTCGTGTTGCTTACTAACCATCAGCTTTGTGCTGGCCTTGGTCCATCAGCTTTGTGCCTTGGTCCATCAGCTTTGTGCCTTGGTCCATCAGCTTTGTGCCTTGGTCCATCAGCTTTGTGCCTTGGTCCATCAGTTTTGTGCCTTGGTCCATCAGTTTTGTGCCTTGGTCCATCAGCTTTGTGCCTTGGTCCATCAGCTTTGTGCCTTGGTCCATCAGCTTTGTGCCTTGGTCCATCAGCTTTGTGCCTTGGTCCATCAGCTTTGTGCCTTGGTCCATCAGCTTTGTGCCTTGGTCCATCAGCTTTGTGCCTTGGTCCATCAGCTTTGTGCCTTGGTCCATCAGCTTTGTGCCTTGGTCCATCAGCTTTGTGCCTTGGTCCATCAGCTTTGTGCCTTGGTCCATCAGCTTTGTGCCTTGGTCCATCAGCTTTGTGCCTTGGTCCATCAGCTTTGTGCCTTGGTCCATCAGCTTTGTGCCTTGGTCCATCAGCTTTGTGCCTTGGTCCATCAGCTTTGTGCCTTGGTCCATCAGCTTTGTGCCTTGGTCCATCAGCTTTGTGCCTTGGTCCATCAGCTTTGTGCCTTGGTCCATCAGCTTTGTGCCTTGGTCCATCAGCTTTGTGCCTTGGTCCATCAGCTTTGTGCCTTGGTCCATCAGCTTTGTGCCTTGGTCCATCAGCTTTGTGCCTTGGTCCATCAGTTTTGTGCCTTGGTCCATCAGCTTTGTGCCTTGGTCCATCAGCTTTGTGCCTTGGTCCATCAGCTTTGTGCCTTGGTCCATCAGCTTTGTGCCTTGGTCCATCAGCTTTGTGCCTTGGTCCATCAGCTTTGTGCCTTGGTCCATCAGCTTTGTGCCTTGGTCCATCAGCTTTGTGCCTTGGTCCATCAGCTTTGTGCCTTGGTCCATCAGCTTTGTGCCTTGGTCCATCAGCTTTGTGCCTTGGTCCATCAGCTTTGTGCCTTGGTCCATCAGCTTTGTGCCTTGGTCCATCAGCTTTGTGCCTTGGTCCATCAGCTTTGTGCCTTGGTCCATCAGCTTTGTGCCTTGGTCCATCAGCTTTGTGCCTTGGTCCATCAGCTTTGTGCCTTGGTCCATCAGCTTTGTGCCTTGGTCCATCAGCTTTGTGCCTTGGTCCATCAGCTTTGTGCCTTGGTCCATCAGCTTTGTGCCTTGGTCCATCAGCTTTGTGCCTTGGTCCATCAGCTTTGTGCCTTGGTCCATCAGCTTTGTGCCTTGGTCCATCAGCTTTGTGCCTTGGTCCATCAGCTTTGTGCCTTGGTCCATCAGCTTTGTGCCTTGGTCCATCAGCTTTGTGCCTTGGTCCATCAGCTTTGTGCCTTGGTCCATCAGCTTTGTGCCTTGGTCCATCAGCTTTGTGCCTTGGTCCATCAGCTTTGTGCCTTGGTCCATCAGCTTTGTGCCTTGGTCCATCAGCTTTGTGCCTTGGTCCATCAGCTTTGTGCCTTGGTCCATCAGCTTTGTGCCTTGGTCCATCAGCTTTGTGCCTTGGTCCATCAGCTTTGTGCCTTGGTCCATCAGCTTTGTGCCTTGGTCCATCAGCTTTGTGCCTTGGTCCATCAGCTTTGTGCCTTGGTCCATCAGCTTTGTGCCTTGGTCCATCAGCTTTGTGCCTTGGTCCATCAGCTTTGTGCCTTGGTCCATCAGCTTTGTGCCTTGGTCCATCAGCTTTGTGCCTTGGTCCATCAGCTTTGTGCCTTGGTCCATCAGCTTTGTGCCTTGGTCCATCAGCTTTGTGCCTTGGTCCATCAGCTTTGTGCCTTGGTCCATCAGCTTTGTGCCTTGGTCCATCAGTTTTGTGCCTTGGTCCATCAGCTTTGTGCCTTGGTCCATCAGCTTTGTGCCTTGGTCCATCAGCTTTGTGCCTTGGTCCATCAGCTTTGTGCCTTGGTCCATCAGCTTTGTGCCTTGGTCCATCAGCTTTGTGCCTTGGTCCATCAGCTTTGTGCCTTGGTCCATCAGCTTTGTGCCTTGGTCCATCAGCTTTGTGCCTTGGTCCATCAGCTTTGTGCCTTGGTCCATCAGCTTTGTGCCTTGGTCCATCAGCTTTGTGCCTTGGTCCATCAGCTTTGTGCCTTGGTCCATCAGCTTTGTGCCTTGGTCCATCAGCTTTGTGCCTTGGTCCATCAGCTTTGTGCCTTGGTCCATCAGCTTTGTGCCTTGGTCCATCAGCTTTGTGCCTTGGTCCATCAGCTTTGTGCCTTGGTCCATCAGCTTTGTGCCTTGGTCCATCAGCTTTGTGCCTTGGTCCATCAGCTTTGTGCCTTGGTCCATCAGCTTTGTGCCTTGGTCCATCAGCTTTGTGCCTTGGTCCATCAGCTTTGTGCCTTGGTCCATCAGCTTTGTGCCTTGGTCCATCAGCTTTGTGCCTTGGTCCATCAGCTTTGTGCCTTGGTCCATCAGCTTTGTGCCTTGGTCCATCAGCTTTGTGCCTTGGTCCATCAGCTTTGTGCCTTGGTCCATCAGCTTTGTGCCTTGGTCCATCAGCTTTGTGCCTTGGTCCATCAGCTTTGTGCCTTGGTCCATCAGCTTTGTGCCTTGGTCCATCAGCTTTGTGCCTTGGTCCATCAGCTTTGTGCCTTGGTCCATCAGCTTTGTGCCTTGGTCCATCAGCTTTGTGCCTTGGTCCATCAGCTTTGTGCCTTGGTCCATCAGCTTTGTGCCTTGGTCCATCAGCTTTGTGCCTTGGTCCATCAGCTTTGTGCCTTGGTCCATCAGCTTTGTGCCTTGGTCCATCAGCTTTGTGCCTTGGTCCATCAGCTTTGTGCCTTGGTCCATCAGCTTTGTGCCTTGGTCCATCAGCTTTGTGCCTTGGTCCATCAGCTTTGTGCCTTGGTCCATCAGCTTTGTGCCTTGGTCCATCAGCTTTGTGCCTTGGTCCATCAGCTTTGTGCTGACCTTGGTCCATCAGCTTTGTGCTGACCTTGGTCCATCAGCTTTGTGCCTTGGTCCATCAGCTTTGTGCCTTGGTCCATCAGCTTTGTGCCTTGGTCCATCAGCTTTGTGCCTTGGTCCATCAGCTTTGTGCCTTGGTCCATCAGCTTTGTGCCTTGGTCCATCAGCTTTGTGCTGGCCTTGGTCACGTGGCCTTGGCCATTGTAGTACGGCCATTGTTCGCTGCAACTACCAACGAATAATGAAAGGTCACGTGCATCGTCAAGCGGGTACGTTTTGTTTACATCGTTGCAGCATTGTATGACAATTGAGTAGCAGATGTCACGACATGTTCAACTTGGTAGGATGCGGCTTTGTTGCACAACAAATCAATATTTGTTATGATTAGGTTAATTTATAATGCGGCTGTGTGTGTCTCCACACAGCCGATTTTGGTATGTAGGACGTTTTCATTCAGAACAGCACTAGCACAGATTACACGCATATGTTCCCCCTCCAAGCAGCTCCGCCGTTGAACTGCCTCGTACGTTTTGCGTGGGATTCCCATCAGTGACTGGCGTCTGGCAACTATGCCTGGGATCAATGCTTAGGAGCAATGCTTAGGAGCAATTCTTAGGAGCAATGCCTGGGAGCAATGCTTAGGAGCAATGCTTAGGAGCAATGCTTAGGAGCAATGCCTGGGAGCAATGCTTAGGAGCAATGCTTAGGAGCAATGCTTAGGAGCAATGCTTAGGAGCAATGCTTAGGAGCAATGCCTGGGAACAATGCTTAGTAGCAATGCTTAGGAGCAATGCTTAGGAGCAATGCTTAGGAGCAATGCTTAGGAGCAATGCTTAGGAGCAATGCTTAGGAGCAATGCTTAGGAGCAATGCTTAGGAGCAATGCTTAGGAGCAATGCTTAGGAGCAATGCTTAGGAGCAATGCTTAGGAGCAATGCTTAGGAGCAATGCTTAGGAGCAATGCTTAGGAGCAATGCTTAGGAGCAATGCTTGGGAGCAATGCTTAGGAGCAATGCTTAGGAGCAATGCTTAGGAGCAATGCTTAGGAGCAATGCTTAGGAGCAATGCTTAGGAGCAATGCTTAGGAGCAATGCTTAGGAGCAATGCTTAGGAGCAATGCTTAGGAGCAATGCTTAGGAGCATTGCTTAGGAGCAATGTTTAGGAGCAATGCTTAGGAGCAATGCTTAGGAGCAATGCTTAGGAGCAATTCCTGGGAGCAATGCCTGGGAGCAATGCCTGGGAGCAATGCGTGGGAGCAATGCGTGGGAGCGTGGTGTGTGGGAGGCGGGGTGTGTGGGGGCGGGTGTGTGGGAGGCGGGGTGTGTGGGGGCGGGTGCGTGGGAGGCGGGGTGTGTGGGGGCGGGTGTGTGGGAGGCGGGGTGTGTGGGGGCGGGTGCGTGGGAGGCGGGGTGTGTGCAGGCGAGTGTGTGGGAGGCGGGGTGTGTGGGGACGGGTGCGTGGGAGTCGGGGGTGTGCAATGTGCATGGCAGCTACATGTATCCGTCTGCAACGCCGTGCCAGCCGCGCCGTTCTCCCGTGTCCCGTGTGTGACGTGGGTGGCGCCTCGCGGCCATCCCTTCTCCACCTCACCCCGGCCATCCCTTCTCCACCTCACCCCGGCCATCCCTTCTCCACCTCACCCCGGCCATCCATTATCCACCTCACCCCGGCCATCCATTCTCCACCTCACCCCGGCCATCACTTCTCCACCTCACCCCGGCCATCCATTCTCCACCTCACCCCGGCCATCACTTCTCCACCTCACCCCGGCCATCCCTTCTCCACCTCACCCCGGCCATCCCTTCTCCACCTCACCCCGGCCATCCCTTCTCCACCTCACCCCGGCCATCCCTTCTCCACCTCACCCCGGCCATCCATTATCCACCTCACCCCGGCCATCCCTTCTCCACCTCACCCCGGCCATCCCTTCTCCACCTCACCCCGGCCATCCCTTCTCCACCTCACCCTGGGCCACCCTGGCAGCCGGCCCCGTCATATCAGTCGGCGGTAGCCGCCTCCGGCACGGCGGCACGCTCCCTGCGTCTGGCCGCCTCCGGCATGGCGGCACGCTCCCTGCGTCTGGCGGTCTGGCTGGCTGGCCAGTCGGTACGGCGCACAGTGAAAGTGGTCCGACCAGGTATGCAGCTCGCCAAACGCAGCGTGACGCCGCAACCGGCGCCTTCCGGGCCGCCGCCGCCGCCGGGCGATCGAAAGGCCACCACAGCGGGACGGCAGACGGCGGGTCTGCCATCACCAGACGCTAGCCACGGTGTTCTGACATCACCAGACGCCAGCCACGGTGTTCTGACATCACCAGACGCCAGCCACGGTGTTCTGACATCACCAGACGCCAGCCACGGTGTTCTGACATCACCAGACGCCAGCCACGGTGTTCTGACATCACCAGACGCCAGCCACGGTGTTCTGACATCACCAGACGCCAGCCACGGTGTTCTGACATCACCAGACGCCAGCCACGGTGTTCTGACATCACCAGACGCCAGCCACGGTGTTCTGACATCACCAGACGCCAGCCACGGTGTTCTGACATCACCAGACGCCAGCCACGGTGTTCTGGTCATCCAGTTGTGGCCGTGTGTTTGTTTGGGCGACGGTGGGTGGCAGGCTGCGGACGGACGATGACTGGTGGAGCCGATGACGGGTCGGTGCGGTGACGGGTGACGGGTGACGGGTGACTGCACGGACCGTGTTATGTGACGGCCCCGCCCGTGTCAGTTTGTTTTGACACGCCGCGGTGCTGACGGAGTTACAGGAGACGCCGAACAGAGAGAGAGAGAGAGACGCCGAACAGGGCTGACCTCCGGCGGTGGTCTGACTCGGTCACTGGAGAGTGTAGAGACAGGGACAAATCACGACACTTCTTGTTCTTGTTCTTGATGGGTTAGGGCGCGTAGCTGCGAGGCTCAAGCGTCCAAGACAAATCACGACACGATACGCTGGGAGTGATGTCATCCAATCATAACTGGAGAGTGGCGGCGGAACGGTTCTGGGCAAGGGGGGGGGGACACTTCGATGTCACTCCTCAAATTTCACTCCTCTCAGCCCAAATATTGTTGACCGGTGTGGGGGGGGGGGGGGGGGGGGGTCGTCACCACTATCGCATTTTATCTAGCGTAAATTGGTTTACTCAGGGGGGGGGGGGAGGGTATGGCCCCCTGCCCCCCCCCTCCTGGCTAGGTCCCTGGTCGCGGCTATATGCGCTTATATATATATATATATATATATATATATAAGCGCATATATATATATATATATATATATATATATATATATATATATATATATATATATATATATATATATATATATATTTATATATATATGTATGTATGTATGTATGTATGTATGTATGTATGTATGTATGTATGTATGTATGTATGTATGTATGTATGTATGTATGTATGTATGTATGTATGTGTGTATGTATGTATGTATGTATGTATGTATGTATGTATGTATGTATGTATGTATGTATGTATGTATGTATGTATGTATGTATGTATGTATGTATGTATATATGTATATATGTATATATGTATATATGTATACATGTATACATGTATACATGTATACATGTATACATGTATACATGTATACATGTATACATGTATACATGTATACATGTATACATGTATACATGTATACATGTATACATGTATACATGTATACATGTATACATGTATACATGTATACATGTATACATGTATACATGTATACATGTATACATGTATACATGTATACATGTATACATGTATACATGTATATATGTATATATGTATATATGTATATATGTATATATGTATATATGTATATATGTATATATGTATATATGTATATATGTATATATGTATATATGTATATATGTATATGTATATATGTATATATGTATATATGTATATATGTATATATGTATATATGTATATATGTATATATGTATATATGTATATATGTATATATGTATATATGTATATATGTATATATGTATATATGTATATATGTATATATGTATATATGTATATATGTATATATGTATGTATGTATATATGTATATATGTATATATGTATATATGTATATATGTATATATGTATATATGTATATATGTATATATGTATATATGTATATATGTATATATGTATATATGTATATATGTATATATGTATATATGTATATATGTATATATGTATATATGTATATATGTATATATGTATATATGTATATATGTATATATGTATATATGTATATATGTATATATGTATATATGTATATATGTATATATGTATATATGTATATATGTATATATGTATATATGTATATATGTATATATGTATATATGTATATATGTATATATGTATATATGTATATATGTATATATGTATATATGTATATATGTATATATGTATATATGTATATATGTATATATGTATATATGTATATATGTATATATGTATATATGTATATATGTATATATGTATATATGCATATATGCATATATGCATATATGCATATATGCATATATGCATATATGCATATATGCATATATGTATATATGCATATATGCATATATGTATATATGCATATATGCATATATGTATATATGTATATATGTATATATGTATATATGCATATATGCATATATGCATATATGCATATATGCATATATGCATATATGCATATATGCATATATGCATATATGCATATATGTATATATGTATATATGTATATATGTATATATGTATATATGTATATATGTATATATGTATATATGTATATATGTATATATGTATATATGTATATATGTATATATGTATATATGTATATATGTATATATGTATATATGTATATATGTATATATGTATATATGTATATATGTATATATGTATATATGTATATATGTATATATGTATATATGTATATATGTATATATGTATATATGTATATATGTATATATGTATATATGTATATATGTATATATGTATATATGTATATATGTATATATGTATATATGTATATATGTATATATGTATATATGTATATATGTATATATGTATATATGTATATATGTATATATGTATATATGTATATATGTATATATGTATATATGTATATATGTATATATGTATATATGTATATATGTATATATGTGTATATGTGTATATGTGTATATGTGTATATGTGTATATGTGTATATGTGTATATGTGTATATGTGTATATGTGTATATGTGTATATGTGTATATGTGTATATGTGTATATGTGTATATGTGTATATGTGTATATGTGTATATGTGTATATGTGTGTATGTGTATATGTGTATATGTGTATATGTGTATATGTGTATATGTGTATATGTGTATATGTGTATATGTGTATATGTGTATATGTGTATATGTGTATATGTGTATATGTGTATATGTGTATATGTGTATATGTGTATATGTGTATATGTGTATATGTGTATATGTGTATATGTGTATATGTGTATATGTGTATATGTGTATATGTGTATATGTGTATATGTGTATATGTGTATATGTGTATATGTGTATATGTGTATATGTGTATATGTGTATATGTGTATATGTGTATATGTGTATATGTGTATATGTGTATATGTGTATATGTGTATATGTGTATATGTGTATATGTGTATATGTGTATATGTGTATATGTGTATATGTGTATATGTGTATATGTGTATATGTGTATATGTGTATATGTGTATATGTGTATATGTGTATATGTGTATATGTGTATATGTGTATATGTGTATATGTGTATATGTGTATATGTGTATGTGTGTATGTGTGTATGTGTGTATATGTGTATGTGTGTATGTGTGTATGTGTGTATGTGTGTATGTGTGTATGTGTGTATGTGTGTATGTGTGTATGTGTGTATGTGTGTATGTGTGTATGTGTGTATGTGTGTATGTGTGTATGTGTGTATGTGTGTATGTGTGTATGTGTGTATGTGTGTATGTGTGTATGTGTGTATGTGTGTATGTGTGTATGTGTGTATGTGTGTATGTGTGTATGTGTGTATGTGTGTATGTGTGTATGTGTGTATGTGTGTATGTGTGTATGTGTGTATGTGTGTATGTGTGTATGTGTGTATGTGTGTATGTGTGTATGTGTGTATGTGTGTATGTGTGTATGTGTGTATGTGTGTATGTGTGTATGTGTGTATGTGTGTATGTGTGTATGTGTGTATGTGTGTATGTGTGTATGTGTGTATGTGTGTATGTGTGTATGTGTGTATGTGTGTATGTGTGTATGTGTGTATGTGTGTATGTGTGTATGTGTGTATGTGTGTATGTGTGTATGTGTGTATGTGTGTATGTGTGTATGTGTGTATGTGTGTATGTGTGTATGTGTGTATGTGTGTATGTGTGTATGTGTGTATGTGTGTATGTGTGTATGTGTGTATGTGTGTATGTGTGTATGTGTGTATGTGTGTATGTGTGTATGTGTGTATGTGTGTATGTGTGTATGTGTGTATGTGTGTATGTGTGTATGTGTGTATGTGTGTATGTGTGTATGTGTGTATATGTGTATATGTGTATATGTGTATATGTGTATATGTATATATATATAAAACCTACGAAATAATCCGTTTGCACAAAGTGCTCTCAAAGGTATAATGCATCCCCCACATAAGCAAAAGTGAAATTGTAAGCACAGGTCAGGTGGTCACAAACGGTCACTATGTGCAAAATATATACGAAAGTCATGAAACATATGTTTTATGGGTTATTTTACACGTATAATTCTATAGTAGCAGCCATTTTCACAACCTAACCTCATATAAGATCAAGGTCAGGTCACATAAGATCAAAATTTGAAATTGATTAATCTAAATAAAAAGACATGTTTCTAGGACAGTAGTGTCTCAGAAATACAACGGTGGCTTTTATTTGTCTGTATCTGGTCGCTAAAAGCCCAAAAACGCAACTTAAAAAATGACGTCATGAGTTACCTATACTTAGGAGCCATAATCTGCGCTGCGCCGGTGCTCGGCGCCATCTTCGCCGTGCCGTGTGTGTGTGTGTGGGGGGGGGGGGGGGCGTTTCGACGCCCCATTGAACTCGGCTCCTATGGGACGTAGACGAAACCGGAAAAAACGTGCGAAAGCTCATCAAAAATAATTTTGAAACTTTCCGTCATTTTTTGACTCAGGTCAATATTGAGGTCACCAGAGGTCATCAAAGGTCAGATTTTCCAGTTTTAGGACTTGGCTCCAGATACCCCCAAATATCTCGAGAACTATGCTAGCTAGAAAGAAATACAAAACAACAATCGAAAGCGAAAAATGCAATCGCCAAGGTGTCTTCAAATTTTCCTTAGGTTATTAGTTTAGACTCCAGAATCAAATGTCAAAAATGCTATTTTTGGCAAAACTGTTTTTCGCAAATAACTTTTTACTGAATAAAGATAAAGCACTAATTTTGACACCGTCGTGTTTGTCTCGTCAAGGCACTTCGAACCGTATTCATGTTGACCAGGTTAGGTCAACCGATAAATTTGACCTTAGGTCAAGGTCAAGTGGTGACCCAAGTAGGTCATGTTGCATATCGGGAGACGTGTCTCGACGAGACAAACACATTGGTGATTGTTGGTCACTGCTCTGTCTTCATTCGGTCGAGAGGTATTGACAACAAAAGTGTTGGTGGCCTCGGATGACCTTAGCTGACCCTGTAGGGGTCACTGAACAAAAATTGCACCGGGATCATCAATAATGGCCTATGATACCATAATCCAGACGGAATTGGACTAATATCATGCATATCCTCGGAATAGGAAGTATTGTAATATTTCCCCATTGACTTATAATGTCACGAAATTGACCCGACCTTAGGTCACCGATATACCAAAATCCGAGACAAACGAATTGTAGGTACCTATGACCTTATTAAATTCTGTAAGTTTGAAACTGATCGGTCAACAACTGTGGCTGTGGTACGACCGCAAACTTTTTGGAGGTGGGGTCACGTGACCTGGCCTAGTGACCTGACCTGAGATGACTCGAGGTCAACAATTTCACACAATGTGGATAATTCATGCCCGAACACCTGTGCAATAAAACGGCGGCGCGCAACGCCGTTTTTTTGTGCTATCCGTGAGAAACCTTAAGGGGGGGGCGTCTAAACGCCCCCCCCCTCGGCACAGCGCGGGATAAGTCGGTCAAAAATACAGATATTGCTTTGAAATTTAGCTTGGATATCTTCCATATTTGTTTCTCTAATGCGTATTCTGTTTTTGTTTTTATAATATATTCAATATTTCGATTTTGTGGACATTTTCACCCCCCCCCCCCATTTTTTTCTAATGTTTTGGGGTTAAAAAAAATCAAAAATCCGAGATAACCATTTGAACGACAATGTAACTGCCTTTCTTCTGACGTTTTTTTCATTTGCAATTTTCATCAAACATAGATTTTCTACGGTTTTTCAAACATGTATCGTTTTTCCTCCAAAAATTGCATGACATGACGTCATTAAAACGTCATTATCTCCCACAGTACTACATCAATTGCTTCTTTTTTTTCTTCAGAAGACGTAGAATTGATGTAGCATAAAGTACTGTAAGTTTTACGTCAATATCTATCATAATTATCTTAGCCATGCCAAATTTAAGGGGGCACTTTAATATGGTTGCCCCTTGCAAATTCAAGGGGGACACGGTGCCCCCCCCCCCCCCCCCCGTTCCGCCGCCTATGGTCCTCCTGTCTTGGGCCTATGGCGTCGTGGAGCTACTACTGATGTATCTTTTGGTGGTCGCCTCGTCCGTCAGTCGCCAAGCGTGGTGGGCAAGTGAAGTTTATCCTCGATGGCAAAGAAAACCATTTCACATTTTCGTTAACTGTACGCCGGCTGGTCTATACGAGCACCAAATGCAACTTGAAGTGTTGTAAGAGGAATGACATTTATAGCGAAATTATGTGTGACAGAATGTATCACTTTCCATGGCCGCTGCATAGGAGCCATGCCTCTAAGTTTGCAACCGAGTGCCTCGTCTCTTACCAACTGTTATTGTTGAAGCGTGACGGTAACTTTTGTGCTACTTTGAGGACATTTCCGGCGATGCTATCAGCAATGGCTGCGTTATCGGTCGTAAAAACTGTTACATTTATCTCTCGAGCGGATTGCAAAACGCACCTTTTCCACTTCGCATTGTTTCCGACCCTGATTAATACCTGTAGCTCTTCTTAAAATGGACTGCACTGTGCGTTAAACCCTCACAGTACAGGAACCAAATATAAAGAGAAACTACTTTGGCGAATTAAGTCTCCAATACAATTTTTATTTTCGCCAGGAAGGAGGTCACAGCTCGGGCGATTCAGCGAAGTTATCTAACGTCTGCCCGAGCGCTAAGAGCCTGCCACTAGCTTCTGTGATGTCCATTTTCTCTGTTCACACCCGGCTCTCCTCACACTCTGACTTGTCGCGGCATCTTTCTTTCTGCTCACGTCACGCCAATTTCGCTGACGTTTCACTCGCGTGTCTGTGTGCGTTTTCCAATTGTCTCCGCCGCGCCGCCACTGTCTCCAACGTGCCGATGTACGCACACACACACACGGCCACGCCGGCTACCCGCGCGCGCATCGGTCAGCGAACGCACCGCGCGGCCCCTGTCACGGAGAGAAAGTGCTCCTTCATTTCGACTGTCTCTTGCAGACGGCCGGCGTAACGGGTTCGAGACAGTTTCGCCCTCCTGAGTAGCTGGGGCACCTTACCTGTACCGGTTACAAGCAGCAGGCGTTGGCCGGGTTCTCAGCTGAAAGGGAAAATGGTAGCTGGCGTGTTTCGTCTTATGTTCTGAGGCTGTTGATGAAATGTGAAATTGAATCTATCATGTGTCATCGATCGATCACCGATCATCGATCCTGTGTTACATTGTGCTTGACATTTGATTTAAACTCGTACAAGCAAATGGGTGCCGCCGGCGGGAGGGGTACGCGTCCCCCAGTTAAAAAAATCAAGGGGGTGGGGGGTACGTCCCCCCAAAACCAGACTTGCTTGATTGGTTTTTGCTGAATTCGTTCCAAAATGATAACAAACTTAATTTATTCTTAGCTCAAATTACATGTCATTTTTAACCATATATCGTTGAGTCCTTTCTTTGTACTTAACGATGTAGGTACTTAATTACTTTGTGGAAAATACAATTATGATATGGCAGCTAAACGTTGGTACACAAGATCAGGGGCTGATCCAGCCGCTCAGTTGGGAGGGGGGAGGGAGAATGTTTAGCCTTCAGATACCCAAATTTCGTTGCAAAGACTCATAATTTAAAACAAACATAGTTTGAACGCGTATTTCAGTTTCCCGGTACTAAATTGCCACAGGCTAGTACTTAGCGAGACATAAGTCAGTCAAAATACAGTTTTTGCTTTGAAATTTTGTTTGGGCATCGTCCATACTTGGTTCTCCAATATATCTTCCTGTTTTTGAATGTTTGAAAATTTGATTTTGTGATGAAAAAATAGTTTTTTTTTATTTCCACAAAATCATTTTTTTTCTCAAACATATTAAAACAAAACTGGAAGATATATTGGAGTACCAAGTATGGACGATGCCCAAACAAAATTTCAAAGCAATTATATTTCTGACTGACATATGTCTCCCTAAGTACTAGCCGGTGGCAATTTAGTACCAGGAAGCTGAAATACGCGTTCAAACTATGTGAAATACGCAGTTTGAACAGCATGACGTCGAGAGCCGATGACTGACGAGCACCTGTTTTTGAAGCTGCCGTGTCATAAATGTACAACACAAACGGTAGGATGTAAAAAACATACGCCTAAGCGTATATAAAATACTTTATCGACCTGAAATATGCTGACGCAAGTTCTAAAGATGATATTAAACGGACATCGAAATTAAAGTGTTATTTCTTTACCCAAAGGTAGGAATGAGCCTGCTTTATCTTTTTGTCACAGCTCTCCGTGCACCGACGAGCGGCAAATGCGCGGAATGCGCGGGGCCTGTTGTTTACCGGGTCAGGTTTGTAACTAATTTCACCTATGTTACATAGGAATAGGATCATAAGACGACCAAATGAACCGTGTGCACAAATATGGATAACCATAACGTGGTATAACATATCACATCCAGAAAATATGGTTATACATTTAGCGTTCATACGCTCCTTTTCATTTTTATAAAAGAATTTAGTCGCCAACTCTTATGGAGCGCCAGCGAACACATTGGTCATATTGGTCAAGCGCCCAGGGGCCCATAGCTCTACCGGGGTTCGAAACCCGGGCTCCCCACGTGAGAGCCAGACGTCTTACCTTGCCATGGTTTGCAGACTAGGGCATCAGTATAAATTAAATATTAATGGCACCAAGATTAGGTAATTTCTTTATTTACACTAAACTAGTAAAATCCCAAAACTTAAAATGACTTCATCAACTACTTAAAGCCTACTCTATTTTTAAGTTTGGTGATTAACAAGCTTGGCTAACCAGTAACAACGCTCTTCTCGCTCCTACAGCTGTGACTGTCCGTATTTCGCTCACCATTGACATGCAACACCGATAAGGTCTTGGCGTCTTCAAAGGCAATGCTAACATGCGTTAGTACAATGCGCCATAATAAACGGGGTATATTTCTCCAGCGTTATTACAATGCGCCATAATAAACGGGGTATATTTCTCCAGCGTTAGTACAATGCGCCATAATAAACGGGGTATATTTCTCCAGCGTTAGTACAATGCGCCATAATAAACGGGGTATATTTCTCCAGCGTTATTACAATGCGCCATAATAAACGGGGTATATTTCTCCAGCGTTAGTACAATGCGCCATAATAAACGGGGTATATTTCTCCAGCGTTAGTACAATGCGCCATAATAAACGGGGTATATTTCTCCAGCGTTATTACAATGCGCCATAATAAACGGGGTATATTTCTCCAGCGTTATTACAATGCGCCATAATAAACGGGGTATATTTCTCCAGCGTTAGTACAATGCGCCATAATAAACGGGGTATATTTCTCCAGCGTTAGTACAATGCGCCATAATAAACGGGGTATATTTCTCCAGCGTTATTACAATGCGCCATAATAAACGGGGTATATTTCTCCAGCGTTAGTACAATGCGCCATAATAAACGGGGTATATTTCTCCAGCGTTAGTACAATGCGCCATAATAAACGGGGTATATTTCTCCAGCGTTATTACAATGCGCCATAATAAACGGGGTATATTTCTCCAGCGTTAGTACAATGCGCCATAATAAACGGGGTATATTTCTCCAGCGTTAGTACAATGCGCCATAATAAACGGGGCATATTTCTCCAGCGCACTATTTTTACTGAAAGATCACCGTTTTTGTTTATTACGTGACCCCCTGTTTCGTTATGTTCCCTATTTCTACTCATCGCATCCCGGAAAATACTAAAACAGCACTTTTTATGCTACTAGTACTGCCAGTGGGTAAATTGTTGGTATTTAACGCCTACAAGACTTTGGGCTTTGGGAGAGATTCCTGCGGTTCTGGGGCTTTTACAGGGCCGCCACGCGACAAGGCTCAATGGGGCCGCCACGCGACATTGATGCACTGGCGGATCCAGCCGTCGTTTTTTTTTTGGGGGGGGGACCAAATCGGTGGGAGGCACTGGCGGATCCAGCCTCTCTCCGTGGTGGGTGGGGGGGGGGGGGGCATCTATTTGTGGCAAAAAGGTACCCTCATTTTTTCTCCGGACTTGGGCCGGTCACCTTATTTTGGTATTCGAGCTTAAGAAATTAACTTTTCAAATTCAGAAGAAAATAATGTGGATTTTTTTTCCGAAAAAACGTTAATTTTTTATTTTTGGGTTCAAAAACTCCAAATTTCGCAAATCTAAAATAGCAATTTTGAAGAGAATGTCATTTTCTTTCTTTTAATTCCTTTTATTTCCAATTTGCGTCAAACCTCTATTTTCTACGATTTTTCAAACATTTATCGTTTTTCTACCAAACATGGCATGGCATGACGTCATTAAAACGACATTATCTCCCACAATACTACATCAATTTCATTGAAAGTTGGTGAGAAGACTTAGCATTGATGCAAGACGCGTTGCTTTTGTGGAAATAACTTTGCGGAACGCATGACATCGGTGTGTACACAATTCACGTGTGATTCTCACGAAGGTCCCAGTGGCAATTGTGCAATCAAAATAAAACAAACTATAGGTAGATGCCTAGGTTGAGATAGGTACTTTTAGCTCAAACCTTATCAGAAGTATCTGCCCTTCCCGGATGTTCTCAATAACCTGAAAACTATGACATATATCAACGTGAATATCAACGTGAAACTTTCAGTACCTTTATCCTGACGACAAAAACAAAATACCAGGATAAGGTACTGAAAGTTTCGCGTTGATATATGTCATAGTTTTCAGGTTATTGAGAACATCCGGGAGGGGCAGATACTTCTGATAAGGTGTGAGCTAGAAGTACCTATCTCAACCTAGGTATCTACCTATCGTTTGTTTTATTTTGATTGCACAATTGCCACTGGAACCTTCGTGAGAATCACACGTGGATTTTGTACACACCGCTGTCATGCGTCCCGCAAAGTTATTTCCACAAAAGCAACGCGTCATTTTTGACAACCATTTGCGCCGAAATAGAGTGTAGATTGGATTCCAAATTGATACCATATGACGGGGTTTCGGACTTTGTACCTGTTTCGTGGCCAAAACCAGCCAAAAATCAGTGTTTTTGTTTCACTGCAAAAAAAAAACTTATCCGGATCAGTTTTTCATGCGGAATTCGAATCTGGAATCAAAAATAGTATGGCATCTATTTTTGTTTTCATCCTGTGAAGGATCTCCCTGATCACTTCGCGTCTGCGTGCGGTTGCCTTGTAAAAGAACCCACCATTTTTGCAAAACACGTTAAATCGGCAGGAAAACCAATAGGATATGTAGACAGAATGTTCAGGTACAATAGCTATTGGCAAATTATAATTAGTTTGATCATTTATGACCTCTTCCTCGAAATTAAAATATAATAGTACCAAAAAACGTTATATTAATATTTCGATCACAGATCTTGATCAGAAATTATACATTACCAAAACGACAATAATCAGAATACAAGTTTCGACAGAATACAAGATACAATAGCTATTGGTTTTCTAGTCGATGTAGGCCCTTTATGAAGAAAAAAAGTTTTACAAAAGGGTGATTTTTTACAAGTTGAGGTCAACAACAACACGCGAGCACGACACCATTGATTTAACCGTCAATATAGCTCGCAGAAGATTACAATGGCACCATTTTGTTACCGAGCGGGCGCGAAGCGATTAAAAAAACGAATCGAAATTAAAATATAATAGTACCAAAAAACGTTATATTAATATTTCGATCACAGATCTTCATCAGAAATTATACATTACCAAAACGACAATAATCAGAAAACAAGTTTCGACAGAATACAAGATACAATAGCTATTGGTTTTCTAGTCGATGTAGGCCCTTTATGAAGAAAAAAAGTTTGTTTTACAAAAGGGTGATTTTTTACAAGTTGAGGTCAACAACAACACGCGAGCACGACACCATTGATTTAACCGTCAATATAGCTCGCAGAAGATTGACAATGGCACCATTTTGTTACCGAGCGGGCGCGAAGCGCCCGTGAGGTTTCTCGTCAACTTACTAGACAAATTTACATTTGACCCGGCCCGACCCGGCCATACAGACGCTTTTCGGAAGCTAATACCTTTGCAACCACTGCTCCGATTGAGATTGGGTCTTCACCATTGGATAGATCCATAAAATCAATTTTGTTTTCGGTATGGTGCGTTCTGATGGAGGTGGTACCACAGCGCGTGGCAGTTGGCAAACGCGAACGTCGAAATGAACAAAATATCTTGCTAAAATGATTCTTGATCAAAAATGGCTGTATTATTCTAAGCATTGATTTATACGCTGAAGCATGCAGCGCTCAGGACGCACTCCCTTTTGGCGGATTTGGAAAGGAGGTCATGAACAATTTAATACAACTTAATTTTTATGTTCGCATGTCTTGCGGCCTGGCAATTTTTCTGGAGGACTAAAATGACTGTGTTACCACGTGTGCTTACCGTTTCATATTTCAAACCTGTTTTAGCTTTACCAGAGCGCGCTCGCTCGGTCATCGCCCAAAAAGGCGTTTTACTGGTTCCTAAAGCCCAGGCTACACTATGCGTGATTGTCAAGGAAATCACGCGCGTGTTCTCCGTGTTTGCAGAACTTCCTTGACCTCCGGGATCTGCCGGTCAAGCAAATCACGCAAGGAAAATGGATAAACCACTGTTTTTTTAATCGATAAACCACTGCATAAATATCTACCAGCTTCAACACAAGTTTCAACACTCACAATTTTCTCACGCTTCTTCATTCATCTTCCGCCATGATATTCAGCACAAATTATTCAAGTTTAGGTCTAGTATAGACTACAATACGCGAAATCAAACAACATTATAAAAACCCTGCAACACGCAATCTCGGAAAACAAGACAACAAATTCAGAATTTTAAACTTTTATTCGTTCCGTCTGAGACGTGTCTGCGGAATTTCCTTGACGTTTCATCCGGGATCTGCGTGATGTGCCAGTGTAGCTCACCCAATGCATTTACTATCAGCTGAACTTGCTCTGTCACGCAAATCCCGACAACACGGATAACACGCACGTGATTTTCAGGAAATCACGCATAGTGTAGCCTGGGCTTAAGGCTTTGCTCAATCGATCCATCTCCCATTTTTACTATTTAGAACTCGGATAAGTGTTGCAGCCGAGTGGTTTTACGAGAAATTGTTACTAAATTGGCCTATTCGAATTTAGTTTTTACTCTGGTCGGTTCGGCTAAGATCCAACTATTGCCAGTTGCGCCTGACAACATGCCAGTTGCGCCTGACATGTTGTGGTCTAAATAAAATGTGAGGCACTAATTGAACCCGATATGTTCTGAAAGCAAATTGAATGAACAAGAGAGTGAGCATAGCGCGAGCTCCGCCAAACATATGGTTGTGGTGCTACGGTTCTTCGAAGCTGGGCGACCAAATATTTTTTACCCTGACAACGTTTTTTGTTTCCATTTTATTGTTGTCTTTTACGCTAAACTATTCATCTTAGAGTAAACATATTTAACTTTTGAGGATGGCAAATGAAAGTCCACTTAATTTCCAACATTTTGACGCCCAGTTTGTCAAGATTCGTTCAAAACTGACGCGTGTATATTTTTGTTTACATCCGTGTCCGCAAACCGGTCCAGAGTCCGAAACCCTGTCATATCCAAACCAAATTTCAAAGCAATATCTTAATTTTTAACTGACTTATGGCTCCCAAGTATAAGTAACTCCTGACGTATTTTTTTTAAAGTCGCATTTGTTTGCTTTTAGTGACCAGATACAGACAAAGACATGCCACCACTGTATTTCGGAGACAAAACTGGTTTAGAAACATGCCTTTTTTATTTAGATTAATCAATTTCAAATGTTTTTCTTATGTGACCTGGCCTTGATCTGAGGGCCATTATATGGTGTCATGTTGTGAAAATGTCTGCTACTATCGAATTATACGTGTAAAATAACCCATACAACATGTGTCGCATGGCTTTGCAGACCTCTTGCCAATAGTGACATTTTGTGACCTGACCTTGACCTTGACCTTTGCTTACAATTTCGCTTTCGCTTATGTGGGAAATTAAGTATACCGTTGAGAGCACTTTGTGCGAGAATAGTCCCAAACTAAAGCTTTGGATGGAAAGTATGGCCCATTATCTCAAATACCTCGATTTTGACTTTTGACCTGGCTGTGACCCGATATGTGACCTTATGTTGAAAATTTCGCGTATGCTTTAGATGCTTTTCATTGAGAGCTTTCGATTGCCGCCTTTCGCCTCTCACTGCGGTTATTGGATCGGCAGATAACGAGGGGGCGTGTTCGGCTAAATACCCCAGCGGGGCGCGGGATAATTAAGAACCCTCCCCCCTCCGGTTAACGACTGTTTTACGCTGAAGACCTGACGCCACGCCCCGTAAAGTGTTTTTTTTTTCTGGCTCTGACGACCCGACGTCGCCCCCTCCCCCCTCACGTTCAACGACTCTTCGCGCTGACTACCCAACGCTACCTCTCCGGTCAACAACTTTTCTTTTCGCAGATGAAGCTGAGCGTAATTCCCCCCCCCCCCCCCCCCCAGCTCGAACCCTAGATCCGCCAGTGCTGCTACCAGTGCTGCTACTAGTTTCCCCCCCCCGCCACCCGGTCAACAACTTTTGTTTTTGACTGCGACTGTGACTGCGTCCCCCCAGTAAAATAAAATAAAATACTGCGGGACGCCAGTTGCGCCTGACATGACCTTGAGAAACAGGTCACCTTGAGAAACAGGTCACGGGTCATGTGGGTTAGACATTCAAAATTTTCAGAGCATGTGGGATTTTTTTTTTGCAAAAGTAGGGTACTGAAAGTTCCATCGAAATCGGTTGGAAACTACGCGAGTTATTCCAGAAAAACCGAGGGGGGGGGGGGGGGGGGTGGCATCCACCCCCCTACCCGGGCGAGGGTTAAGTCCCCGGAAAGACATTCCACAAAAAAAATAACATATGTTACTCTCCGTAAAAGGCATACAATATCGTGCATCGATTCAGGTCAACCAATCTTGCGTTCATTGGGTACAGACAGCCGTGGGATTTACAGCGGCCACCCTTGCTCTCACTAAGCTGGCATTGCCGACATTATCCAGGAACCGGCCACCTTTGCTCTCACTAAGCTGGCATTGCCGACATTATCCACGAACTATAAACGCTGAAACACAGTAGTCACGCAGCTGCGTGAAGTGGAGGCGGGTGCCTAATCAAATACATGGGTAAATTTCATCGGTTGATTTTTTCTTGCCGCATCGTGCGCATCGTGCAGTTGTTGCAACCTCCGTGCAATGTATTTGAATAGGCACCCGCATCCACTTCGCGCAGCTGCGCGAAGACTGTGTTTCAGCCTTAAGAAAAAATGAGGATGATCGCTTTATTTTCCTACTAAATGGCTTTAAAAGTAACGGTTGTAATGTAACGTTAAGTTGTAAAGTAGCTTTTAAAAATCATGGTTTAAAAATTAAAGGCTTGACAACAATATCACCGTGAGTCGCCTTGAATCAATTGTACATAACCAAGGCCACTTACAAAATCGATTTGCAACACCCATCACTCCGAAACATCATAACGTCTTTGTGTCTCAGTGTTCCAAAACACGATTATTCAAATACGATCCGTAACTGAAACGATAAATTTCTATGCGTATAACGCGTTTAAATTTATGTGAGTCGTCTATAATTTAAGCAGTGTTCGACGTGGCCTCACAGTGCTGATTGACTAGGCTCAGTGAATACTGAGTCAGCGCCCCCCCCCCCCCCCCCAGCTGGAATAATGAGCTTCCAAATCTATTTACGCTGCGGCAAAGTCGGGTGATGGGTTCTGACTCTGGAGCTGAGACCTCGAGACCTCGCTCACGATATTGCGTCGTTTGTCTGTTGTGCCGTCCGCCTCACGTCCCGGAGTCATTATGCACCAATCTCAGGAATGGCTGAAATGACTGACAGATTACCTATGGCGGGGACTTTTTATGCCGCACGGCGTGAATATTGTACGGTGAATATTACGAACAATGGTTACGACAAAGGAAGACTTTTCAATTTACGCGCACCCATTTGTCACTGAAAGATGTAGCAGCGTTATATCCAGCCTCGTCTCTGCTCAGGGTCTCTGCTGTATTTGTAGCTCTGCTCAGGGTCTGGATCCGTTGGCGACCTTGATTCTTGGGACGGCTCTCCTCCAGGGCCACGGACGGGACGGCATCGGCCGTCTTTGTCTCAGCGTGACGACCGCTGGCTTAAAGCGCTCCTCACAACGATGTTAATGTGAGGTCGTTTGTCTTCATTTCGCCGTTTTGATAACTTCTCTCAGTCTGGCGCACGGGTCTAAACGGTTAACCTCGGGCCGAACGGAGGGTTTGGGTCAGATGTCGGTTGTGACCTGGGTCATAGCCCATCAGCGAGTGAGTTGCAGTATGTACACTCTCTCTCTTGAAAGTATCTGTGCATGGGTTGCGCCCGCCGCAGGGCACATTTGAAGGATTTTCCACTGCGTCTCAAAATGAGAAAAGGGCACACCCTGTTGTCGGAAAGGGCATCCTGGGTAGGCTGAAAAGGTCACCGTGCGCACAGGTGCAGAACAGCAGACAAGTTGTTTGGGGGTCAAAACCAACAAATTCCGTTAAAATTCCAAACAGAGGTCATCGGAATTCGCTTTCGTGTGCATTAATACCGAACTCATTTTCGACAAGCTTTCCTATGAAAAATACTTCGATTTCTCAAACAAAAACAGGAAATGTTTTTTTTTATCGTCCCATCCCATCTTCAGAATCTTATTTCGATCGACGGCTTTCGTAAATAACTAGCATTTCGTTTCATGTTACTCTTATTGGTAGAGGGTCATCCTACATACCTCCAAATGATATAGAAGATCACAAGCGGTCCCGCTTGCTTCGCTGCCCGAATAGGCGACGTCGCTGGCGTCGGTTGCGCCGTTTCTGGTGATGACGAAACAAATGTGTTCTTTAGAGGAAAATTTCATGAAATAAATCGTTAAGTAACTTATTTGGGGTTACACTAATTCGTTCTAAAATTGCATTTATCAACCGTTTGACGGATCGGCTCCGGATCCGTCAAACGGGAGTGCGTTTCAAACGCAGTATGTTCTTCGAGAATAGTTACTCCGGAACCAATATTCGATGGCTATTGCAGCTTTACCAACCCGAATTAAGCCGACCAAAATACCTTCGAATTTTACAGCGTTGTATTAAAACTATAACTTTCTTGTTTGTAAATACACGTAAATTTTGGGTAGATATTGGTCAGAAATGACTGCACTTCACAGCTGTACAACTTTTATCGTTCAACAGCCAACACCCTCAGGTTTTGACGGCGTGGCGGTGTAAGCAGAAAAACATGTTGAAATTTTTTAAAATTATATATCCCAAGACGATTTAAATGCATTAATACTGATCGGTTAGCTTCAGTTATGAAGTTTATTTCAGTTTATGCATTATAAAGCTGGTACATTTGTCTACACAATTGCATATGTTTCATCGCGTTAAATGCGATAGGTTCCGAGTTCTCACATTAATCGTGAACAACGATCGCCGACTCACATTGCATACGCCAGCCGGTTCATTTCTCTACACGTCTGTATTTCTCCCATGCCGATCGGACCCTAAATTACCGAGATATCGACCTGGGATTGCATCCATGTTTTGCGTTTTTTTTCTTCTCGAATTTAACACACACATTTCGCTCGGGTTTTTCTGCATGTTAAAGGGATATTGCCACCTCCGGGGGATTTCTAAAAAGCAACTTAAATGAATGGTGGGGTTCAACAATCATGTATGATCAAGCTCAAACTTGCTCCTGCAGCACCTAAAGCAGTGTATCGGCAAAACATTTTGTATTTATTTCTGACTCCAAAATGTTGGTCCCAGCTGTGCTCAGTACTAGACTCATGATGGCCGCTCTCATCCAGTTTGGCTGTGGTATTGGCGCCCGCCCAAAGCCGAAGCGTACGAATTCGCCGAGACTTGACCTTGAAAAGTCTATCTGTGTTATAAGGTATAGGTCACAACTCCTACGGTCCCAAAGTCGAGCTATAACAATTCTTGCTGTTTTATTATGAAGGAGGCTAAGGTTGTTGAAAATATAATTAACTGCAAACGCTTTTTAATTTTAAAGTGCACTGACGGAATGGTGATGTTTAGTTTGCAACATTCAAAAGAAAATAACAGTCCGCAAAGAAGTGATTCTAAATAGGGATGTGGCGACTCCAATTTTACGAATGCTTGGCAAGCATGAGTGGTGCAAATGTATTTTTTAATCTAATGGGGGAGGGGGGGAGAGTTTCGGGAACCAAATTTTGCAGGTGAAATCGGACATGCTTAATCGACCGATACACACCAAAAACTCCATATTGGCCTGCGAGGTGGCAATGTCCCTTTAAACCAATGGAAAAATATGCCCCTTCTGGCGTGTGCTGTGACCGACACAGACATCGGAGCAAGTTTATTGTTTGTCTTAGATCGTCACAAAGCTAAAACTGTCGTGTGTGCAAATTTCGCCGCCATCGGTGTTGTCTGCGCTGTGCGTGTAGCTAAATAAATGAGGACACATTCACACATACACAGACGTCTTATAATTCACTAAATTTGTAGCGTACGTGTGTGTGTGTGTGTGTTGTTGTCATAACCAGAAACAGCACAACCGACGCTAACGGCGTCGCCTTTTTGCGCAGCCAAGCAAGCGGGGACCGCTTGTACGCTACTAATTTATTGAATTCGACCAAGCCATGAGGGCCCTCTGAAAAAAGTATCAGTCGGGACCAGTTGAAAGACTTTGGATAGCGTGAGGGGCTTTCGGCAGGTCTAGAGGGTACTTGCTAGACTGTGAGACCGCTAGGCCTCTGCAAGAGGGCTCTGAATGAGTTTGAGAGAAGCTCAGCCGCTTTAAAAGGATATTGTACCGCTCTGAGACGGCCCTTTACCAGGGCGGAGAGGGCCTATAGTCGGTGAGTGACGCTTCTCGGCCCAATCTCGGTCTATCTGAGAGGGTCGTCGGTTTACCTGGAGCATCCTTCGGGCTTAAGGAGGTCTTTTGCCGGGCGTCGGCCTGAGAAAGCGCTCGGCTAATCTGAGAGGATATTTCCATGCCTGAGAGGGTTCCATAGCATATGCCGGTCCGAGAGGATTCTGGTCGGTCTGCAAGTGCCCTCAGTTGGTTTAAGACGGCCCTCGTCAGGTATGAGCGAGTATTTTTAGGTGACGTGTTGTCCAAGGCCAGTAGGGGAAGATCCTTGACAGGCCTGAGAGGACGCTTGCCAAGTCTGCAGGGTCTTTGTCAGGTCTGAGACGGCCTGGTCAGGCATGATCAGACCTGAAAGGGCCTGGTCAGACCTGTGAGGGCCTGGTGATGCTTACGAGGGCCCATCCAGACTTCAAAGGGTCTTATGCTAGTTTGAGAGGGCCTTTGCCAGACCTCGAAGAGTCCAATGCCGGTCTGAGAGGCCCGTCAGGGCACCAGAAAGCAAGACCCTCAGGGTACCGGAAGGGATCAGGGCAGCGGACAGCGCACAGGACAGGATAGGACAGGACAGGACGCGGGACACCGGGCAGGGCACCGGGCAGGGCACCGGGCAGGGCACGGCACAAATTGCAGGGCACGGCACAGGGTAGTGCAGGGCACAGGGCAGGGCACAGGGCAGGGCACAGGGCAGGGCACATGACGCAGGACCAGGACAAGACGATTCCGGGACAGCATAGCGGCAAGACACTGACACTTCGTTTTTTTCTTATTCAAACTATGCTCGTTGCTTTTAGTTATCAGGGGCACATTTCACCTCTGGGACGCAGTGGTCCAAAATTGGAAGGGGCTGCGTCCCGACGGATGGGAGCTGCGTCCCGAAATGGGACGCAGTAAATACGTTCAAATAATACAAAAAAAAAATGTCCTTGGTTGTGGCGATCCGGCGAACTACCAAACCGGTTTGAAAGCCCAGTGTATTCGCGGCCTGACAGCTCACCGACCGGTCAAAGGTCGTGTCACCCTCTCCTTTCTGCCCGACCCACCCCGGCGCCCGCCTTGGCACTGCTGAAATTGTGAATTAGAGCCGCAACTTTTGATCTCCTAGCCCACAAGGTAATATTTAGAATCCTTCAGCTGTTTCCAGATAGTACAATGAGATATTCAGTTATTCTTTTTTAACATGTAATAGTAATTTGACCAATCACTAGATCAAAGAAAACTATGACCAGGCGCGGATTCGGACCCTCTCCTGGAGACCGACAAATTTAAGATTACAAAATTACAAAATTACGCTAACAAAATTAATGTATACTCCCCCCCGCCGGTAACATCACCGCCGTGCCTGGCTTGCAACCCCCCCCCCCCCCCCCCCCCCCCGCCGGTAACATTACCTCCGTGCTTTGCTTGCAACCCCTCCCCCTCTGCCGGTAACATCACCTCCGTGCCTGGCTTGCAACCTCCCCGCCGGTAACATCACCTCCGTGCCTGGCTTGCAACCTCCCCCGCCGGTAACATTACCTCCGTGCTTGGCTTGCAACCTATCCCCCCGCCGTTGCATCTCTGTCCATGACACAACGCCGTCTCCCCCCCCCCTATCACATTCATCTGGCGGAGATCCACCGGGTGACCTTGGTGCAGCGGCAGGTCACGGTACAGCTGAGACGGACCGCCCCGGTAATTATTGTGAGACTCCGCGGCAGGTCACGGTACAGCTGAGACCCCGGTAATTATTTGAGACTCCGCGGCAGGTCACGGTACAGCTGAGAGCCCGGTAATTATTGTGAGACTCTCCGCGGCAGGTCACGGTACAGCTGAGACCCCGGTAATTATTGTGAGACTCTCCGCAGCAGGTCACGGTACAGCTGAGACCCCGGTAATTATTGTGAGACTCTCCGCGGCAGGTCACGGTACAGCTGAAACCCCGGTAATTAAGAGACTCACCGCGGCAGGTCACGGTACAGCTGAGACCCCGGTAATTATTGTGAGACTCACCGCGGCAGGTCACGGTACAGCTGAGACGGACCGCCCCGGTAATTATTGTGAGACTCTCCGCGGCAGGTGACGGTACAGCTGAGACCCCGGTAATTATTGTGAGACTCACCGCGGCAGGTCACGGTACAGCTGAGACGGACCGCCCCGGTAATTATTGTGAGACTCACCGCGGCAGGTCACGATACAGCTGAGACCCCGGTAATTGTGAGACTCACCGCGGCAGGTCACGGTACTGCTGATACCCCGGTAATTGTGAGACTCGTCGCGACTGGGAACAAACAGCGGCGGGTCATCAGAGGCGGGGGATGTGCATTGTGCATTGTGCGCGGGGGAGGCAGCGGGGTCATCATGGGCAGGGGGACAGGAAGGTGGGTGGGGGGGGGGGGGGGGAGCAGCGGCTGACCGGGGTCAACAAGTGTCGGCTCCCCACTGCGCCAGACCGGGTGGCGTGAGTGGTCGTGGGCAGATCATGACTGGCTTGATGCCTCTGTGGAGAGACATTGCCAGTGGTGTGTCGTGTGTGGTTATAGCCATCACGCCCGTTAAATCAGGGACACTCACCTTTGTGTGTTGGTGTGCTGCAGCGTTTAGAAAGTGAGTTTCGACAATCATCTGTCACCAAAGGTTAGAGTGACATGTTATGCTGGGCAAGTGAACGTGGCCTCTACATCAACTGTTGTCTTTTCTCTGGACTGAACGCGTCATTAATCAGATGATGCGTCAGCGGAAAAGGCAAATCACAGACGATTGGTAAACATTGAGACAAGTGGCTGTGTGTTGCCAGCGCTGCTGCAGACAAGACATTGAGACAAGTGGCTGTGTTGCCAGCGCTGCTGGCTGGGAGGATTGTAGCCTAATGTGGCAGGGGAAACATAACATCACGAGTCGATCTGACCAGGGTTGTGCTCGACTCAGAGTTGGTGAGTCAAATTTTACTCAACTCTGACTCAAATCAACTCGAGTCAGAGTCGAGTCGCTTAAGAAAAATAGGGGCTCAACTTGAGTCAGAGTCGAGTCGCTTAAAAATATAGGGGCTCAGCTTGAGTCAGAGTCGAGTCGCTTAATAAAAATAGGGGGTTTGAGTTGAGTCAGAGTCAAATCGCCTGGATGCTGCTCAAGTCAAAGCTGAGTCGACTCATCCTCTTACGAGTCAAAGTCACATCTGATGCCAAACAAAAAATGGGAGCAACTGAAAAATAAAGGGGCCCAAACAATGTTCTAGAGTGTGAAGGTGTGAATTCAGGTGGTTTTCAAACCCACATATACATTTTCTGTCTATTTTGTTTAGAGTACTTCACTACATCACAAACTCTGCTGACTGCTCCTTATCTTAAAGGGAAATCTTCACCTTTTGATTTTGTTAGCAACAATTTCTTAGGCTTCCGTTATGGTATAACAATGATGTTATTTAAATTTAGGAATTAAATAAAATGATTCCCTTATTCAAAGTTGGAAGTTCATGATCGGTGTTTTTCCTCCACTAACGAAATGCGACATATGAAACCGTTAGACTTTCAGAAACTTTCAGGAAGATTCTATCGATACTTATCTTGCTTATTACCACCAAACCGCAATTTTGTCAACATATTTTATTCTTACCAACATATTACAAAATTATGAGGGACATTTCTAGCCAAACATCGCATGTAAAAGTTGTGTAGTTTTTCAAAACTTTCAGAATCTTTCAGAAACTTTTCAGCGCAATAATCCTTCGTGAAAACGGCTAGTATATTTATAACATATACTCTGACAAATGCCACGTAAACTATGTGTATTTATCAAGATCTCTTGAACATCCTGTTCACTGACGTTTTTAAATTCATATCATGAAAATCAGGTGATGTAATGCGTTCATTTATCAAAAGCCTATAAGAACCAGAAGTCCTGGAGCTTTCGGTGAATAAGACCATTGTTGTGTGCTGTTTCCATAGCACGAGATGCGAGCTTTCAGTACTATTTTCCCCTCGCGTCCCCCATCGCTGGGTGCAGAGCCATCCTACGCTGCTGCATCCCGGTCCCCCGCGGTCCCCCGCTGTCAGCCTGAGATGACGTCACCCTCCCTGTGTGACGTCACCCTCACTATGTGACGTCACACTCACTGTGATGTCGCCCTCCCTATCTGACGTCACCTTCCCTGTGTGACGTCACCCTCACTGTGTGACGCCACCCTCCCTGTGCGACGTCACCCTCACTGTGTGACGTCACCCTCCCTGTGTGACGTCACCGGACCACGCCCAGCCAGCGCGGCATCTGTACAGCCCAGCCAGCGCGGCATCTGTACAGCCCAGTCAGCGCGGCAGCCACCCAAATCACAACAACAACGGCGGCAGATTATTTACTTAGGCTGCAGTGGACAATGTGTCGGACTTAGGCTGCGGTGGACAATGTGTCTGACTTAGGCTGCGGTGGACAATGTGTCGGACTTAGGCTGCGGTGGACAATGTGTCGGATTTAGGCTGCGGTGGACAATGTGTCTGACTTAGGCTGCGGTGGACAATATGTCGTGACTTTGGCTGCGATGGACAATGTGTCTGACTTAGGCTGTGGTGGACAATGTGTCTGACTTAGGCTGCGGTGGACAATGTGTCGGACTTAGGCTGCGGTGGACAATGTGTCGGATTTAGGCTGCGGTGGACAATGTGTCTGACTTAGGCTGTGGTGGACAATGTGTCTGGCTTAGGCTGCGGTGGACAATATGTCGCTAAAACGTGGACAATGTGTCTGGGGTGGGACTTCGCAGGCGGGAGCGAAGTGATATGCCGTTGCAGTGCTGGTTAAATGATGGACGTAGAACAGACGTGTAAAAACAAACTGAAAAATGGCGACAACACACGGCCACCGATGCGTCATGAAGTTTTGCACAAGGTGACAGTCAACGTAGCATCACTCAGAAGAGTGACAGGTCAACTTCGGCTCATCTCTGCCCACCCCGAGGTTCCGCGATCACTTAGCGCCAGACTGAAGACCCTATTGGTCAGCTCACAAAAGCCCGCCGATCCAAGGTCAGACCTTGACCTGAGCCCACCCGAGGTCAGACCTGAGTCCACCCGAGGTCAGACTTGAGCCCACCCGAGGTCAGACCTGAGCCCACCCTAGGTCAGACCTGAGCCCACCCGAGGTCAGACCTTAGCCCACCCGAGGTCAGACCTGAGCCCACCCGAGGTCAGATCTGAGCCCACCCGAGGTCAGACCTGAGTCCACCCGAGGTCAGACCTGAGCCCACCCGAGGTCAGATCTGAGCCCACCCGAGGTCAGCCTGTCGCCCGAGGTCGTCCCGAGGTGCCGCCTCCGGAGCTCCTCTACTGCTCCCATCTCATTAGCATACGCGAAGGCGGCGTCCCTGAGACGAAATCCGGGAAGACGGCCCAGAGACGCCGCGACGCGCGTCCGCGTCGCACGCGCATTCCGGGCCCTGCCGCGAGGGGATCCCGTACCGCCACGTGCCGTCACGTGCCGGCTCGTGTGAGACGTGACCCGTGCCGCCGGTGCCGCCGGTGACGTGTGACGAGCGGGCGGTCGGTCGGGCGCTGCCCAGTCGGGTGACATTCAGCCGCCAACGCTCTGGTTTACAGCCGACAGGCTGAACAGGCTCTTGAGGTGGCGTTCGTCGTTCGGCGGCAGCGCGGAGACGGACTGGGATAATTGTGAGCGATTCAGCGGGCGTCCGTCTCGGTTCGGCGCGTGGTGATCGTGATGTGTGTTCAGTTGCGCCCGCTCTCAGTGTGATCCGCTGCTGCCAGTGTGTTCAGTGATCAGATCAGTGTGATCCGCTGCTGCCAGTGTGTTCAGTGATCAGATCAGTGTGATCCGCTGCTGCCAGTGTGTTCAGTGATCAGATCAGTGTGATCCGCTGCTGCCAGTGTGTTCAGTGATCAGATCAGTGTGATCCGCTGCTGCCAGTGTGTTCAGTGATCAGATCAGTGTGATCCGCTGCTGCCAGTGTGTTCAGTGATCAGATCAGTGTGATCCGCTGTTGCCCAGCTGAACTGATCCGCTGCTGCCCAGCTGTGCTGCAGGTTTGTGAGAGAACGCGCTCGGTCTGGGCGGTGTGTGGAGGGGACGGACGCCGGCGGCCGGCGTGTGTCGGGGAGCTGTCTGGGCTGTGAGTGAGCGCCTGTTGTCAGGCATGGCGTGACGCATGACGCTCGGCATCAGCAGCAGCAGCAGCGGAGGCGGCACAGAATGATGAGCAGGGCTTAGTGGGCGCTGCTGTGAGTTGTGGCGGCTCGGCGCCTGCTGCCGCTGCCGCTGCCGCTGCCGCTGCCGCTGTGGCCGTGACCCGCGCTCCCCGACACCGAGCTTGGAAGCGCGCCGAGTCATCTGCCGCCGAGGATGGGTTGCGTTGCGACACACATTTCCAACTGTTGTAGTCGACTGTGTTTGCTTGGAATACTGATGGAATCCATCAACCCCGGTGGTGGTTTTAATGGGAGAACTAACCTGTTTCCGTCAGTTTTGTGGTGTTTGGTGACGGTTTTATGACTCGACAGTAAACGCGAGTTCTATGTCCATGGAAAAAGGTTTTCCGCTTTGATCAAGATCAAATGTCTAACTCTGCTATCTTGTTTCAGGTATGTACCCGAACTAGCCGTTCAGGTTCGTCTGTGGTGAGTACCTGTATTCAATCCTGAATGTAGAAGGGCCAGCAAGCATATTCTTAGTCAACACCTGTGTAGATGGAGCAAGTTAAACGTAAAAAACGAGCAAGCATAAGAACGCATTTAACTTCGCTGCTTGTAAAATAAACTCAGCAGTATTTAATAGACAATAATAAATAATAATAAATCGACACGGAATCCAAGTCATGGTGATGCACACATTTTCTCTGTCTTTCTTATTCAATGGGAGTAGTTCAAGCACACTCGAAATTTGCCACAAGTTCATAATAATATAATTATCCAAACTAATCACAGCGCACTGCCGACCGGATCACAGCGCACTGCCGACCGGTTCTGGTTCTGGTTCTGGATCGGGCGGCAAGATAGTTATGTTCCTCGGTGGACACGCGGCCGGCGGGCAGTGTTTTCTGTTCAGCGTTCCCGTGCCAACGTGCAGAGTTCCGTGGGCCGACCTGTTCAGTGTTCACTGCGTGGGCCGACCTGTTCAGTGTTCACTACGTGGGCGGACCTGTTCAGTGTTCACTGGCACGGACTGTGAATTCTGATGCCGCCTGTTACCGCCCGGAAACCCGACACGGCACTGTGACGGCTCACTCGGCGATCCGGTCGCCTAATGATGTGTTTACACATTTATTACCGCCAAATCGGCCTCGGCAAACATACCGCGTCTGTGTTGCCGCCCGCTATCTCCTGGTGTCACGGTATGCTTAAACATGAGCCAGCATCATTTGCCTTTTGAATTGTCCGCCCTATAATGATGGTCAGTGTCTATCTCACGTGCACGGGCTTAGTTCAAAGAAATGTGCTGAGAGATTATTTAAATAGCTTCAAAGAGTTGCGCCCGTGGCAGGAGGAGGTTGACTTAGATCCTCCTTCACTTCGCTCAATGTTTAAAAGAGCACAATACTGCACGATACAGGTGTTTTTGTCAGCCGTCTAGCACGGAAGAGACTCGCCTCCACCCACACCGATCATTTTATAATTATGGGAGTTTTGAAGGCTCCATGCTGTGCAATTTCTTATACCTGTTTTAGTCGATTGCCAGTTGAACACCCTTGTGGACGATAACTAAACAGGTGTTTTCGCGTAGGTAAATACCAATGACGCCCTGTAGTCACTCCTTAGTCTGCGCACGAAATCACAGCTCTGCGCACGAAATCACAGCTGTAGTAGGTCATCTCATGTTTCCGCACCGTCCCGAGAACCTGCTGAATCATCCAGGGCCTCGTCTCTCTCCCTGCACCGCCCACCTTGCAGTGACCTATTGTTCTGCCCCATGTACGGGCTGATCCCACACTGTGACGTCACTGATCACACATCCGGCCGTTTCCTGACATCTCCCGTCCATCGGCGTTCCCCAGAGCCGCCTCCCAGCCCACACCTTCACTGAGCGCACCGCGATCGAATGCCTCGCCGATATCGATGCAGATCAAAACCACATCTTCATTCGGTAACGAATACAGCGGCGCCCGCAGGTCAAACCGTCTAATTAATGAGCTGTATGCGCCCGTGCCTCCTCCCGGCCGAAGGTCACGGCCGGTGGCGCCTCTGAGCGGCGAGTCGTGCGCCACTCCTCGTCTCGGTGGCGCCACTCCTCGCCCACGCTTGCTAACGGCCGCCATTTGTAGTCTCGGACGGGCCTTCCGACGCCTTCCGACGCGGGTAGAGCACCGCGTTTGGCGCCGCCGGCGTACTGTTGGTTGTTATACGTGGTGTTGACCTCATCCAGCTTCCATCCACGGCTCTCGGGAGGATTTGACAGAGCGGTAGATGGCCCAGATGGGCAGTTTGCTATGCTGATGACATGCAGACGACACCACACGTCGTCAGCGGCGCGCCCCACGTCGTCAGCGGTGCGCCCCACGCCGACCGGCATAGCTGACTATTTGTCACGGCTATTGCCTAATTTCGCCGCTCAGCTGTTGCCGTTTTGTGCTGTGTGTTTGGTCAGGTCTAGCCGCAGGCGTTTTTACAGCAGTGAAAAATAACCAATGATTTGGTCTGATGCGTTTCAAATGATGCAAGAACCGTGTGTTTTGCTCCGGTTCAACTGATTTCCGGGTAACACTTCCTTTGTTAGATCCTGTGTTGTCTAAGCAGGAAATCTTCCGCTTTTTTGGAGCATGGTTTTGTTCACAAGCATCAAATGCTTCCATTTTGATTAACCTTTACCACCAACCTTAACCTTATGCATGTTGTGATAAAAAACTGATTGGCTGGGTAAATAAAGGCCTCCGTCGCACCGGAGACGTCGTACCGGAGTACCGGAGACACTCCCAGCAATTTCTCAGTCCCCAAATCCCTCCGTCGCTGGTACCGGAGACGCTCCCAGCAATTTCTCAGTCCCCAAATCCCAATGGCAGCCATTTACGTCAGTCCAGCGTACATATGTCTGGCGAACTGTCTGCCCTGTCTGCACTGCACTGTCTGTACTGCACTATCTGTACTGCACTGTCTGTACTGCACTGTATGTACTGCACTGTCTGTACTGCACTGTCTGTACTGCACTGTCTGTACTGCACTGTCTGTACTGCACTGTCTGTACTGCACTGTATGTACTGCACTGTCTGTACTGCACTGTCTGTACTGCACTGTATGTACTGCACTGTCTGTACTGCACTATCTGTACTGCACTGTCTGTACTGAACTGTCTGTACTGCACTGTCTGTACTGCACTGTCTGTACTGCACTGTTTGTACTGCACTGTCTGTACTGAACTGTCTGTACTGCACTGTCTGTACTGCACTGTCTGTACTGCACTGTATGTACTGCACTGTATGTACTGCACTGTCTGTACTGCACTGTCTGTACTGCACTGGCTGTACTGCACTGGCTGTACTGCACTGTATGTACTGCACTGTATGTACTGCACTGTCTGTACTGCACTGTCTGTACTGCACTGTCTGTACTGCACTGTCTGTACTGCACTGTCTGTACTGCACTGTCTGTACTGCACTGTCTGTACTGCACTGTCTGTACTGCACTGTCTGTACTGCACTGTCTGTACTGCACTGTCTGTACTGCACTGTCTGTACTGCACTGTCTGTCCTGTCTGTACTTCACTGTCTGTACTGCACTGTCTGTACTGCACAGTTTGTACTGCACTGTCTGTACTGCACTGACTGTACTGCACTGTATGTACTGCACTGTCTGTACTGCACTGTCTGTACTGCACTGTCTGTACTGCACTGTATGTACTGCACTGTCTGTACTGCACTGTATGTACTGCACTGTCTGTACTGTACTATCTGTACTGCACTGTATGTACTGCACTGTCTGTACTGCACTGTATGTACTGCACTGTCTGTACTGCACTATCTGTACTGCACTGTCTGTACTGCACTGTCTGTACTGCACTGTCTGTACTGCACTGTCTGTACTGCACTGTCTGTACTGCACTGTATGTACTGCACTGTATGTACTGCACTGCCTGTACTGCACTGTCTGTACTGCACTGTCTGTACTGCACTGTCTGTACTGCACTGTCTGTACTGCACTGTCTGTACTGCACTGTCTGTACTGCACTGTCTGTACTGCACTGTCTGTACTGCACTGTCTGTACTGCACTGTCTGTACTGCACTGTCTGTACTGCACTGTCTGTACTGCACTGTCTGTACTGCACTGTCTGTACTGCACTGTCTGTACTGCACTGTCTGTACTGCACTGTCTGTACTGCACTGTCTGTACTGCACTGTCTGTACTGCACTGTCTGTACTGCACTGTCTGTACTGCACTGTCTGTACTGCACTGTCTGTACTGCACTGTCTGTACTGCACTGTCTGTACTGCACTGTCTGTACTGCACTGTCTGTACTGCACTGTCTGTACTGCACTGTCTGTACTGCACTGTCTGTACTGCACTGTCTGTACTGCACTGTCTGTACTGCACTGTCTGTACTGCACTGTCTGTACTGCACTGTCTGTACTGCACTGTCTGTACTGCACTGTCTGTACTGCACTGTCTGTACTGCACTGTCTGTACTGCACTGTCTGTACTGCACTGTCTGTACTGCACTGTCTGTACTGCACTGTCTGTACTACACTGTATGTACTGCACTGTATGTACTGCACTGTCTGTACTGCACTGTCTGTACTGCACTGTCTGTACTGCACTGTCTGTACTGCACTGTCTGTACTGCACTGTCTGTACTGCACTGTCTGTACTGCACTGTCTGTACTGCACTGTATGTACTGCACTGTCTGCACTGCACTGTCTGTACTGCACTGTCTGTACTGCACTGTATGTACTGCACTGTATGTACTGCACTGTATGTACTGCACTGTCTGTCCTGTACTGTCTGTACTGCATTGTCTGTACTGCACTGTCTGTACTGCACTGGCTGTACTGCACTGTCTGTACTGCACTGTCTGTACTGCACTGTCTGTACTGCACTGTCTGTACTGCACTGTCTGTACTGCACTGTCTGTACTGCACTGTCTGTACTGTACTGTCTGTACTGCACTGTCTGTACTGCACTGTCTGTACTGCACTGTCTGTCCTGTCTGTACTGCACTGTCTGTATTGGACTGTCTGTACTGCACTGTCTGTACTGTACTGACTGTACTGCACTGTCTGTACTGCACTGTCTGTACTGCACTGTCTGTACTGCACTGTATGTACTGCACTGTATGTACTGCACTGTCTGTACTGCACTGTCTGTACTGCATTGTATGTACTGCACTGTCTGTACCGCACTGTCTGTACTGCACTGTCTGTCCTGCACCGTCTGTACTGCACTGTATGTACTGCACTGTCTGTACTGCACTGTCTGTACTGCACTGTCTGTACTGCACTGTCGTACTGCACTGTCTGTTCTGCACTGTCTGTACTGCACTGTCCTGTTACTGCACTGTCTGTACTGCACTGTCTGTACTGCACTGTCTGTACTGCACTGTCTGTACTGCACTGTCTGTACTGCACTGTCTGTACTGCACTGTCTGTACTGCACTGTCTGTACTGCACTGTCTGTACTGCACTGTCTGTACTGCACTGTCTGTACTGCACTGTCTGTACTGCACTGTCTGTACTGCACTGTCTGTACTGCACTGTCTGTACTGCATCTGTCTGTACTGCACTTCTGTACTGCACTGTCTGTCGCCGGGGGCATCTATATACCAGACTGACCATCCCAGACTGACTATACCAGACTGACTATACCAGACTGGACTATACCAGACTGACTATACAAGACTGACTATACCAGACTGACTATACCAGACTGACTATACCAGAATGACTATACCAGACTGACTATACTAGACTGACTATACCAGGCTGACCATCAAGACTGACTATACCAGACTGACTATACCAGACTGACTATACCAGACTGACTATACCAGACTGATTATACCAGACTGACTATACCAGACTGACTATACCAGACTGACCATCACAGACTGACCATCACATACTGACCATCACAGACTGACTATCACAGACTGACTATACCAGACGGACCATCCAGACTGACTATACCAGACTGACTATACCAGACTGACTATACCAGACTGACTATACCAGACTGACTATACTAGACTGACTATACCAGACTGACCGTCACAGACTGACCATCACAAGATTGACCATCACAGACTGACCTATCACAGATGACCATCATAGACTGACTATACCAGACTGACCATCACAGACTGACTATACCAGACTGACCATCCCAGACTGACTATACCAGACTGACTATACTAGACTGACTATACCAGACTGACTATACCAGACTGACCATCCCAGACTTACTATACCAGACTGACTATATCAGACTGACTATACCAGACTGACTATAACAGACTGACTATACCAGACTGACTATACCAGACTGACTGTACCAGACTGGACTGTAGCAGACTGACTGTACCAGACTGACTATACCAGACTGACTATACCAGACTGACTATACCAGACTGACCATCACAGACTGACTATACCAGACTGACTATACCAGACTGACTATACCAGACTGACCATCACAGACTGACTATACCAGACTGACTATACCAGACTGACCATCACAGACTGACTATTCCAGACTGACTATACCAGACTGACTATACCAGACTGACCATCACATACTGACTATACCAGACTGACTACCAGACTGACTATACCAGACTGACTTTACCAGACTGACTATACCAGACTGACTATACCAGACTGACCATCACATACTGACTATACCAGACTCACTATACCAAACTGACTATACCAGACTGACTATACCAGACTGACTATACCAGACTGACTATACCAGACTGACTATACCAGACTGACTAACCAGACTGACTATACCAGCCTGACCATCGCAGGGCCGGTTGGTAACATGAGGATTTCCGGGCGCAGATGTCGCGTCTGATATATGCAGGCATTGTGTGGACAGATGGTCAATTCTGCATTTTGTACACACGCATTTTGTGAAAATGTATAAATCTGACCAACCTATAAATCTCATTGCCGTTAATACAATATCCCAGTGGTGATGAATTTGCATGATTTGACAATTTAAAATCCTGAGATTTCCTGTAATTTCGCCTGCAGTAGGATCCATGCCGAGACACATAATGAAGACAGGCAGGACACCTTGCATGCCTTTCTTGATGGGGTTTAATAGCCGTTACGGTGTGACGAGGACAATGACGGGACAAATCAATCAAACCATAATGCAAATGAGAGCATAATGTTCAAAATACGAGATGAGGCACACTTGCTGATATAAACGCATTCAACGCATTCCATGGAATGAATAACAATGTTGAACAACTGCCCTTGCATACGTCCCATTTCTAAATTGTTTTCTTGTTAGAAGGTCTCGATCATGTGTCTTTGAAGATTCTGCGTCAGTGTTTGCTTATATGTTTCTCAAGTGTTTGCATAAGCATATCGATCCGGTGAAAGTGTTCCGAAATAGCAGCTGGCCCCCTGTATTCTCCTCCCTTCCCAGAACCTCGATTTTGATAGAACCTCGACACCCTCGATTTGACAGAACCTCGACACCCTCGATTTGACAGACCTTGACACCCTCGATTTGACAGAACCTTGACACCCTCAATTTGACAGAACATCATGACACCCTCGATTTGACAGAACCTCGACACCCTCGATTTGACAGAACCTCGACACCCTCGATTTGACAGAAACCTCATGACACCCTCGATTTGACAGAACCTCGACACCCTCGATTTGACAGAACCTCATGACACCCTCGATTTGACAGAACCTTATGACACCCTCAATTTGACAGAACCTCATGACACCCTCGATTTTGACAGAATCTCATGACACCCTCGATTTGACAGCACCTCATGACACCCTCGATTTGATAGAACCTCATGACACCCTCGATTTGACAGAACCTCGGCACCCTCGATTTGACAGAACCTCATGACACCCTCGATTTGATAGAACCTCATGACACCCTCAATTTGACAGAACCTCATGACACCCTCGATTTGATAGAACCTCATGTCACCCTCGATTTGACAGAACCTCATGACAACCCTCGATTTGACAGAACCTCGACACCCTCGATTGACAGAACCTCATGGCACCCTCGATTTGACAGAACCTCGACACCCTCGATTTGACAGAACCTCATGACACCCTCGATTTGACAAAACCTCGACACCCTCGATTTGACAGAACCTCATGACACCGTCGATTTGACAGAACCTCGACACCCCTCGATTTGACAGAACCTCGGCAGCCCTCGATTTGGACAGAACCTTATGACACCCTCGATTGACAGAACCTCGACACCCTCGATTTGACAGAACCTCGACACCTTCGATTTGACAGACCCTCAACAACCCTCGATTTGACAGAACCTCATAACACTCTCGATTTGACAGAACCTCGACAACCCTCGATTTGACAGAACCTCATGACACCCTCGATTTGATAGAACCTCGACACCCTCGATTTGACAGAACCTCGACACCTCGATTTGGCAGAACCTCGACACCCTCTATTTGACAGAATCTCATGACACCCTCGATTTGGCAGAACCTCGACACCCTCTATTTGACAGAACCTCATGACACCTCGATTTGACAGAACCTCATGACACCCTTGATTTGACAGAACCTCATGCCACCCTCGATTTGACAGAAACCTCATAACACCCTCGATTTGACAGAACCTCATAACACCCTAGATTTGACAGAACCTCATGACACCCTCGATTTGACAGAACCTCATAACACCCTCGATTTGAACAGAACCTCATGACACCCTCGATTTGACAGAACCTCATGACACCCTCGATTTGACAGAACCTCATAACACCCTCGATTTGGCAGAACCTCATGACACCCTCGATTTGGCAGAACCTCATGACACCCTCGATTTGGCAGAACCTCATGACACCCTCGATTTGACAGAAGCTCGACACCCTCGATTTGACAGAACCTCATGACACCCTCGATTTGACAGAACCTCATGACAACCCTCGATTTGACAGAACCTCATGACACCCTCGATTTGACGGAACCTCATAACACCCCTCGATTTGACAGAACCTCATAACACCCTCGATTTGACAGAACCTCATGACACCCTCGATTGACAGAACCTCATAACACCCTCGATTGACAGAACCTATGACACCTCGATTTGACAGAACCTCATGACACCCTCGATTTGACAGAACCTCATGACACCCTCGATTTGGACAGAACCTCATGACACCCTCGATTTGACAGAACCTCATGACACCCTCGATTTGACAGAACCTCATGACACCCTCGATTTGACAGAACCTCATGACACCCTCGATTTGACAGAACCTCATGACACCCTCGATTTGACAGAACCTCATGACACCCTCGATTTGACAGAACCTCATGACACCCTCGATTGACAGAACCTCATAACACCCTCGATTTGAACAGAACTCATGACAACCCTCGGATTTGACAGAACCTCATAACACCCTCGATTTGACAGAACCTTATGACACCTCGATTTGACAGAACCTCATGACACCCTCGATTTGACCAGAACCTCATGACACCCTCGATTTGACAGAACCTCATGACACCCTCGATTTGACAGAACCTCATGACACCCTCGATTTGACAGAACCTCATGACACCTCGATTTGACAGAACCTCATAACACCCTCGATTTGGCAGAACCTCATGACAACCCTCGATTTGGCAGAACCTCATGACACCCTCGATTTGCAGAACCTCATGACACCCTCGATTTGACGAAGCTCGACACCCTCGATTTGACAGAACCTCATGACACCCTCGATTTGACAGAACCTCATGACACCCTCGATTTGACAGAACCTCATGACACCCTCGATTTGACGGAACCTCATAACACCCTCGATTTGACAGAACCTCATAACACCCTCGATTTGACAGAACCTCATGACACCCTCGATTTGACAGAACCTCATAACACCCTCGATTGACAGAACCTTATGACACCTCGATTTTACAGAACCTCATGACACCCTCGATTTGACAGAACCTCATGACACCCTCGATTTGACAGAACCTCATGACACACCCTCGATTTGACAGAACCTCATGACACCCTCGATTTGACAGAACCTCATGACACCCTCGATTTGACAGAACCTCATGACACCCTCGATGCCGCTGGTAGTCTGGTAGCATAGGTGTCGATTTATATACCTTTAGAGTGGCCTTCGCCCCCCCCATGTTGAGTTCGCCCCCCCCCCCCCCAATGGAACCCTCGGCCCCCCAATGGTACCCGCTCGGCCCCCCCCCCCCCCAATGTTTTTGGCCGCCGGCGGATCAAAGAGGAGGAAAAGCGACCAAGCCTCCCAAACCACCTGCAATGGGCAACAAATTGACACGTTTCCTATTTCAAAAGAAAGTCTACGCAGCTTTTACTAAGATAAGTTTTTGTTGTTGTAAATCCCCTCTTTAGGTATAAAGATGCGAAATCCGGTGAATTTGTAAAATATTTGCAATGTTTGATTTTTAGGCCATTTTTCCGAAGAAATGTTTTTTGTATTGATTTCTTTAAATTATTTTTTAGTGGTCAAAAACCAAAGTTTTCACATTCGAGAATTTATTTTGTAGCCCTTGCCATTTGCTATTTTCTGACGTTTTTGTTTATTGCATTTTGCTCAAAATATAGACTTTGTATGATCTCTTGAAGTTTAGCTGATTTTTTTTTTATTCGCCAAACTCGTGTGTAGTGACGTCACTAAATTCGTTATATCTCGATTTTTTTCTCGACAAATTGTTTTCATTTATGCACTGAAGACGTAGCATTGGTGTAGGAGAAGGT
>JAXIVJ010004544.1:0-15000 GCA_036785665.1 Chirona hameri
GGAGGGGAGGGGGGGGGGGGGGGGGGGGGGGGGGGGGGGGGGGGGGGGGGGGCGGCGAGATCCGCCTACCCCTAAGGTTTTTTTGCATACCTGTTTCGGAAATCTATAAACCCACATTATATGTAATTGTTGACCTCGGGCCATCTCAGGTCAGGTCACCAGACCAGGGTCACGTGATCGCACCTCCAAAAAGTTTGCGGTCGTACCACAGTCACAGTTTTTCCCGATCGGTTTCACACTTGCAGGATTTCAAAAGATCACAGGTACCTACAATTCGTATAACTCTTTTTTTTTGTATATAGTTGACCTAAGGTCAGGTCAATTTCGTGACCTCCCCATTATAAGTCAATGGGGAAATATTCAAATGCTTCCTATTCCGAGGATACGCATGATCCAATTCCAATTCCTTCTGGATCATCATAGGACAATTCTTAATGATCAAGGTGCAATTTTGTTCAGTGACCACTACAGGGTCAGCCAAGGTCATCTTAGGTCACCAACACATTTTTGTCAATAACTCTCGACAAAATAACGATAGAGAAGTGGAAACCGGCACCAATGTGTTGGTCTCGTCGAGATACGTCTCCTAATATGCAACATGACATACTTGGGTCACCACTTGACCTTGACCTGAGGTCAAAATTGACCTAAACTGGTGAACATGAATACTGTTCGAAGCAACGTGACGGAAAGAACACGATGGCGTCAAAATTGTTGCCTCATTCTTATTAGGTAAAAAGCTATTTGCGAAAAAAACTGTTTTGCCATAAATAGCCTTTTTTGACCCTTGATGGCCTCTGGAGCGTAAACTATTGACCTGAGCTTAAATTTTGAGGACACAAAATATTTCAAGAGCTTTCGATTGCTTCTTTCCGTTTTGTTCCTAGCTATCATAGTTCTCGTGATATTTGAGGTTTTTTGGAGCAAAGTGCTAAAATGGGGGGGGGGGGGGGGGAAATTGGCATATTTGACCCTATTTGACCTAAAAGATATTGACCTAGGGTTATTCAAATTTCGAGAAAAAAAAACAGAGTTCCCTACAGAACCTCCCTACCTTACAAAATTTCGTTATTGTAACTCTTATGGGGGAAGGGTTTGAATCCGCCCCCTCTAGTGTGTGTAATTCTCAGAGGTCTTCCAGGGCGCGTGTTAATTAATATATAGGCAATATGAATAGACAAGGTTTTAGTGCATACACATACATTTTGGTCGATATGCAGTAGATCCTGCTGTTGATGCAGTCGGAAAGTAGCTTTCAGTGGAATAGTTCTTCGTCATTTTAAATTTTTATTTCACGCATGGTAAGCTGACGTTGGAGTATACACAGCCACATACACTGATAAGCACGATGCACCTGCGTATGATGCACGTGCGATGATTGTACATATAAATATGCAAAACGTGCCAATCAGAAAGTGCATGAATCGTTAAAGTTTGACTTATTAGTCATCACTGTCACTAAGTGATTCCCTTTGGAAGCACCTTCCATTCTGCTTTCATCGTCTCCTAGACATGCCCTACGTTCAACTTTAGATACTACACACATATCCACTGTACTTTTATGTATGCCCTCTTGCATGCAAGGGCATGCATGTCTCACAATCATCTTTTCTCCGCCGAGGTGTTAATGAAAAGCCGCAGTAGCGGATTTCTGATGAATGCATGAGCAAAGCAGTACAAAGCTTCCGATCCAGTGTCCAGATTATGACGTCATTATCCTCGGCCTTGCCGCACGCGATGACTGGGACGGCGGCCGGATTACATTATGACGTCAGTAATCCGTCCGGCTCCCACGGGGTGACAAAGTCGGGTTGATTATATCTCAATACTTGTGAAGACGTCATTGGTCGGGACGCAGTCGGCGTGAATTGCTCTAGCAGATGCATCCGCATTTGCAAATGGACAAAAGTTCGCGAACTTGGGGTACTTAGGCTCGATCAAGAGCGTTCTGACTTCTGACCAATGAGATGACAGCTGACGTGAGTATAAAGACATAAAGACATAAAGACATAAAAGCAAAGTGCAACAAAGAGCCTCTTGGGCCCATCCGAGGTTGCACCCCACCCCACCCACACCCAACACACCCACCCACCCCCCCCCCCCCCACCAGTCTCGCCCCTTCAAATCACCTTACTCTACCTGCATAAAAGAAGGCTAATCCCACGAGTATTTATGAACTAATCCCTTCTCTGTAAAGTATTTATCTAATCTAATTTTGAAGGAAGCAAGTGTCACTGCATCAGCGACATCCCCTGGTAGCATATTCCAATGTCCTACAACCCTTCTACTGAAAAATGACTGTCGTAGCCTAGTCCTACTTTGTTTCATAATGAGTTTATGCTGATGACCTCTACCTCGATTTTCCCTATTGAACTCAAACATACCCTTTAAATATCCAGAATGCTGACTATTTACAAATTTGAAGACTTCAATTAGATCTCCTCTTAGCCTTCTATATCTAAGTGAAAATATACCCAATTTCTTTAATCTATCTTCATAAGGTAAACTACCAAGACAATTAACCATTTTTGTTGCCCTTTTTTGAACTCTTTCTAACAACCAGCAATCTTTCTCATATGTTGGAGACCAGGCTTGTACACAATACTCCAAATGTGGTCTAACGTATGCACAATACAGTTTTGTTATTACCTTTTCACTCTTGTAGGAAACATTTCTGTTAATGGCCCCTAGCATTCTAAGTGCCTTTTTCCTAGCTTCTACAACCTGGTCTGACGCTGATAGTCTATTGTTTACCACGACACCTAAATCTCTTTCCTTTTCAATCTGCTCCATTTTCTGCCCACCCTTTTCATACCTATGTTTACTGCTAACCCGTCCAGCGTGCATAATCTTACATTTACTCAAATTGAATTTCATCTGCCATGCTTCAGACCACTCAACTAGCTTGTCCAGATCTGATTGAAAAACATCCTGATCATGTTTTCCTCTAATAATCCTGACAACTTTTAGATCGTCTGCAAATTTCAAGACTTTGCTGTCTATACTGTTCTCAATTGCATTCACAAATATTATAAAAAGCAATGGGCCCAGGACTGAGCCCTGTGGAACCCCACTGAGAACCTCCTTCCATTGTGATTGGCACCCATTCAATATAACCCTTTGCTGGCGTCCTGAAAGCCACGTTTCTATCCAATCCAGAATCTTGCCCCTGATCCCATGAATTTTAAGTTGCAACCCCAGTCTTGTATGGGGGACTTTGTCAAATGCTTTACTGAAATCAAGAAAAGCTACATCTAGCTGTTTACCCTGATCAAAGCTATCTGTTGCAACATCCAAAAACTCCAGAAGATTAGTTAAACAAGAACGGCCCTTCCTAAAGCCATGCTGTGTATCCTTGATGAGTTCATTTTGCTCCAAGAATTCAACAATCTTATCTTTGATGATTGATTCAAGCACCTTGCAGACTAATGAGGTCAGACTAACTGGTCTATAGTTTTCCTCTTTACTTCTATCTCCCTTTTTATGAATAGGAACAACATTTGCTCTTTTCCAATCAAGTGGAATTTTACTATCTGCAAGTGATTTAGAAAATATTATGGCTAATGGAACCGACAACTCCCTTTCAGATTCTCTTAAAAGTCTAGCATGGATTTCATCAGGTCCTTCTGCCTTGTTAGGCCTTACTTTCTTTAGATATTCTAGAACAAGTTCACTACTTATGCCACCTAGCTCTCCTATAGTCTCCTGTCTCTAGCTCAGGCTGAAGTGCTGCAATACTACTCTGGTCCTCGATAGTAAAGACAGATTGAAACTGATCATTAAGCACTTCAACCATTTCACTGTCCTTGCTAACTAACACATCATCTACCTTAAATGGACCTATATTTTTGGAAACTGTACTTAACTTATAAAAACTGAAGAACTTCTTACTATCTGCATTACAATGTAATCAAGTAAAATGTAATCAATGTAAATCAAGTTCCTTTGCCTTTTTAGCTGCTCTGACCTTTTTCTTAACTGAATTTCTTGCATTCTGGTAGGCCTTCTGATTTATATCTAGTGAAGATCCCTTCAAAATGCCAAATGCACTTCTTTTAGCTTGTATAGCACTCCTTACTTCTGGGGTAAGCCAAACTGGATTGCCCTTGGTTCTGTTACGTTTGTGCCTGAGGGGTATATGCCGATTTTGAATTTGGCTTAATCTAGCTTTGAAAACATTCCAGGCCTCACATGCATCTAAACCTGCCAACTCAACGTTCCATTTTATCTGTATGAGTGTGCGAGCTTCGGGTCAGGGCAAGCATGTGGTGCTTGATCAATAACACGCTGACACATTTACAGACACGTAGCCAGGATTTCGTCCAGGGGGGGGGGGGGGGGGGGCGCCTCGAAAGGGCCCCCTTCCCGAGCGTTGAAAGGGCTCCCTTTCCAAGCGTTGAAAGGGCTCCCTTCCCAAGCGTTGAAAGGGCCAAACAGAACTGATGAAAAGGCACGTTACAAGGATGGCAAATGCAGTATGACGGGTGTGGCCAGAGGTGCATAATCGGCCAGAGGTGCAATAGCCAGAGGTGCCAGAGGTGTGGCCAGAGGTGCATAATCATACACAGTCGCACACGTGCGAAGGTGACACTTTTCGCCAAAACGATGGAATTTTGTGACAAATTTCAATCAAAAAGTGATCAGATGACAATATAGTATTATTTACAAAATGTTGTGATTAGGTCACTAATCGATGACTATTGGTGAAAAATAAGTATTTTGGGTGCCAAGATATATTAAATCTGAGCTACGCGAATGGTAAAGGAATTCCCTACGGTGCCAAAACTCAGCCAAAACTAGATGTTGCGCGCTACATAATCTTATGCACACGGTCAGTGGGCCTATTTCTTCAACATTGTGACATTCACAAAGTTCGCCCACATCGATTATCACAAAGGTGACAATGTGACACCTTCACCACTACAAAATTTCCTTCAAATTTGGCTCTCGTTCACAAGCTGCCAGTCGATTGATGTAAACAAGCAACGCGTGGGCCCCAAAGGAGGCCGAGCAACGTGCTTGGTCCTGGTTTATATGTTATTTGTATTACATGCTTGCTGGAACTGATTGCCAGGCGCGGATCCAGGATTTCGGTCAGGAGGGGGGGGGGGGAAGCCATATAAAAAGTTGTGCCCTACGGGCGCGTTTGTATGGTGTGACATGTGCGCGACCCGGGCTCATGGGGGGGGGGGGGGGGCTAGCGCCCCCTGGATCCGGGCCTTATTGCTATATTTGAGGTGTAAGTTGAAGTGCTTATTAGAAGCTTATTTACAAGAAGTCTGGTTAACTGGAGTGATAAAGGAATCTTCTCACATCAACATGGAGGAAATTATCAGCAACTTCAGTTGGTGAGTTCATGAATTTGAACTCTTGAATGGAAAACAAATTGAAATTGAATTTGAACATGAATGAGTTTCCCCGCCTCCTTTGGAACGTGGCCAAAGGAGGCGGGGGCGCACCCACTGCCCCCCCCCCCCTTTGGCTACGTGCCTGCACATTTAAAGGTTGCATTCAAATACGTGTCACGATAGCTGTTTACGAGGTATGTGTCACGATAACTGTTTACGAGGTACGTGTCACGATAGCTGTTTACGAGGTATGTATCACGATAACTGTTTACGAGGTATGTGTCACGATAACTGTTTACGAGGTATGTGTCACGATAACTGCTTACGAGGTATGTGTCAAATAGCTGTTTACGAGGTATGTGTCACGATAGCTGTTTACGAGGTACGTGTCACGATAACTGTTTACGAGGTATGTGTCACGATAACTGTTTACGAGGTATGTGTCACGATAACTGTTTACGAGGTATGTGTCACGATAACTGTTTACGAGGTATGTGTCTCGATAACTGCTTATGAGGTATGTGTCACGATAACTGTTTACGAGGTATGTGTCACGATAACTGTTTACGAGGTACGTGTCACGATAACTGTTTACGAGGTATGTGTCACGATAACTGTTTACGAGGTATGTGTCTCGATAACTGTTTACGAGGTATGTGTCACGATAACTGTTTACGAGGTATGTGTCACGATAACTGTTTACGAGGTATGTGTCACGATAACTGTTTACGAGGTATGTGTCAAATAGCTGTTTACGAGGTATGTGTCAAATAGCTGTTTACGAGGTATGTGTCACGATAACTGTTTACGAGGTATGTGTCACGATAGCTGTTTACGAGGTATGTGTCAAATAGCTGTTTACGAGGTATGTGCCACGATAACTGTTTACGAGGTACGTGTCACGATAGCTGTTTACGAGGTATGTGTCACGATAACTGTTTACGAGGTACGTGTCACGATAACTGTTTACGAGGTATGTGTCACGATAGCTGTTTACGAGGTATGTGTCACGATAGCTGTTTACGAGGTATGTGTCAAATAGCTGTTTACGAGGTATGTGTCACGATAACTGTTTACGAGGTACGTGTCACGATAACTGTTTACGAGGTATGTGTCACGATAGCTGTTTACGAGGTATGTGTCAAATAGCTGTTTACGAGGTATGTGTCACGATAACTGTTTACGAGGTACGTGTCACGATAGCTGTTTACGAGGTATGTGTCACGATAACTGTTTACGAGGTACGTGTCACGATAGCTGTTTACGAGGTATGTGTCACGATAACTGTTTACGAGGTACGTGTCACGATAACTGTTTACGAGGTACGTGTCACGATAACTGTTTACGAGGTATGTGTCTCGATAACTGTTTACGAGGTACGTGTCTCGATAACTGTTTACGAGGTACGTGTCACGATAACTGTTTACGAGGTATGTGTCTCGATAACTGTTTACGAGGTACGTGTCACGATAACTGTTTACGAGGTACGTGTCACGATAACTGTTTACGAGGTATGTATCACGATAACTGTTTACGAGGTATGTGTCACGATAACTGTTTACGAGGTACGTGTCACGATAGCTGTTTACGAGGTACGTGTCACGATAACTGTTTACGAGGTATGTGTCACGATAACTGTTTACGAGGTACGTGTCACGATAGCTGTTTACGAGGTACGTGTCACGATAACTGTTTACGAGGTACGTGTCACGATAACTGTTTACGAGGTATGTGTCACGATAACTGTTTACGAGGTATGTGTCACGATAACTGTTTACGAGGTATGTGTCACGATAACTGTTTACGAGGTACGTGTCACGATAACTGTTTACGAGGTACGTATCACGATAACTGTTTACGAGGTACGTGTCACGATAACTGTTTACGAGGTACGTGTCACGATAACTGTTTACGAGGTACGTGTCACGATAACTGTTTACGAGGTATGTGTCACGATAGCTGTTTACGAGGTATGTGTCACGATAACTGCTTATGAGGTACGTGTCACGATAACTGTTTACGAGGTATGTGTCACGATAACTGTTTACGAGGTACGTGTCACGATAACTGTTTACGAGGTATGTGTCACGATAACTGTTTACGAGGTACGTGTCACGATAGCTGTTTACGAGGTACGTGTCACGATAACTGTTTACGAGGTACGTGTCACGATAACTGTTTACGAGGTATGTGTCACGATAACTGTTTACGAGGTATGTGTCACGATAACTGTTTACGAGGTATGTGTCACGATAACTGTTTACGAGGTACGTGTCACGATAACTGTTTACGAGGTATGTGTCAAATAGCTGTTTACGAGGTACGTGTCACGATAACTGTTTACGAGGTATGTGTCACGATAACTGTTTACGAGGTATGTGTCAAATAGCTGTTTACGAGGTACGTGTCACGATAACTGTTTACGAGGTATGTGTCACGATAACTGTTTACGAGGTATGTGTCACGATAGCTGTTTACGAGGTATGTGTCACGATAACTGTTTACGAGGTATGTGTCACGATAACTGTTTACGAGGTATGTGTCACGATAACTGCTTACGAGGTATGTGTCACGATAACTGTTTACGAGGTACGTGTCACGATAACTGTTTACGAGGTATGTGTCACGATAACTGTTTACGAGGTATGTGTCACGATAACTGCTTACGAGGTATGTGTCAAATAGCTGTTTACGAGGTACGTGTCACGACAACTGTTTACGAGGTATGTGTCACGATAACTGTTTACGAGGTATGTGTCACGATAACTGTTTACGAGGTATGTGTCACGATAACTGCTTACGAGGTATGTGTCAAATAGCTGTTTACGAGGTACGTGTCACGATAACTGTTTACGAGGTATGTGTCACGATAACTGTTTACGAGGTATGTGTCACGATAACTGTTTACGAGGTATGTGTCACGATAACTGTTTACGAGGTATGTGTCACGATAACTGCTTACGAGGTATGTGTCAAATAGCTGTTTACGAGGTACGTGTCACGATAACTGTTTACGAGGTATGTGTCACGATAACTGTTTACGAGGTATGTGTCACGATAACTGTTTACGAGGTATGTGTCACGATAACTGTTTACGAGGTATGTGTCACGATAACTGTTTACGAGGTATGTGTCAAATAGCTGTTTACGAGGTATGTGTCACGATAACTGTTTACGAGGTATGTGTCACGATAACTGTTTACGAGGTATGTGTCACGATAACTGTTTACGAGGTACGTGTCACGATAACTGTTTACGAGGTACGTGTCACGATAACTGTTTACGAGGTACGTGTCACGATAACTGTTTACGAGGTACGTGTCACGATAACTGTTTACGAGGTACGTGTCACGATAACTGTTTACGAGGTACGTGTCACGATAGCTGTTTACGAGGTATGTGTCACGATAACTGTTTACGAGGTATGTGTCACGATAACTGCTTACGAGGTACGTATCTCGATAGCTGTTTACGAGGTACGTGTCACGATAACTGTTTACGAGGTACGTGTCACGATAACTGTTTACGAGGTACGTGTCACGATAACTGTTTACGAGGTACGTGTCACGATAACTGTTTACGAGGTATGTGTCACGATAACTGTTTATGAGGTACGTGTCAAATAGCTGTTTACGAGGTATGTGTCACGACAACTGTTTACGAGGTATGTGTCACGATAACTGTTTACGAGGTATGTGTCACGATAACTGTTTACGAGGTACGTGTCACGATAGCTGTTTACGAGGTATGTGTCATGATAACTGTTTACGAGGTACGTGTCACGATAACTGCTTACGAGGTATGTGTCACGATAACTGTTTACGAGGTATGTGTCACGATAACTGTTTACGAGGTATGTGTCACGATAACTGTTTACGAGGTACGTGTCACGATAACTGCTTACGAGGTATGTGTCACGATAACTGTTTACGAGGTATGTGTCACGATAACTGTTTACGAGGTATGTGTCACGATAGCTGTTTACGAGGTATGTGTCACGATAACTGTTTACGAGGTATGTGTCACGATAACTGTTTACGAGGTATGTGTCACGATAACTGCTTATGAGGTACGTGTCATGATAACTGTTTACGAGGTATGTGTCACGATAACTGTTTACGAGGTACGTGTCACGATAGCTGTTTACGAGGTATGTGTCACGATAACTGCTTATGAGGTACGTGTCACGATAACTGTTTACGAGGTATGTGTCACGATAACTGTTTACGAGGTACGTGTCACGATAGCTGTTTACGAGGTATGTGTCACGATAACTGTTTACGAGGTATGTGTCACGATAACTGTTTACGAGGTATGTGCCACGATAACTGTTTACGAGGTATGTGTCACGATAACTGTTTACGAGGTACGTGTCACGATAACTGTTTACGAGGTACGTGTCACGATAACTGTTTACGAGGTATGTGTCACGATAACTGTTTACGAGGTATGTGTCACGATAACTGTTTACGAGGTACGTGTCACGATAACTGTTTACGAGGTACGTATCACGATAACTGTTAACGAGGTACGTGTCAAATAGCTGTTAACGAGGTACGTGTCACGATAACTGTTAACGAGGTACGTGTCAAATAGCTGTTTACGAGGTATGTGTCACGATAACTGTTTACGAGGTATGTGTCACGATAACTGTTTACGAGGTATGTGTCACGATAACTGTTTACGAGGTATGTGTCACGATAACTGTTTACGAGGTACGTGTCACGATAACTGTTTACGAGGTATGTGTCACGATAACTGTTTACGAGGTACGTGTCACGATAACTGTTTACGAGGTATGTGTCACTATAACTGTTTACGAGGTATGTGTCACGATAACTGTTTACGAGGTATGTGTCACGATAACTGTTTACGAGGTATGTGTCACGATAACTGTTTACGAGGTACGTGTCACGATAACTGTTTACGAGGTACGTGTCACGATAACTGTTTACGAGGTATGTGTCACGATAACTGTTTACGAGGTATGTGTCACGATAACTGTTTACGAGGTATGTGTCACGATAACTGTTTACGAGGTATGTGTCACGATAACTGTTTACGAGGTATGTGTCACGATAACTGTTTACGAGGTATGTGTCACGATAACTGTTTACGAGGTATGTGTCACGATAACTGTTTACGAGGTATGTGTCACGATAACTGTTTACGAGGTATGTGTCACGATAACTGTTTACGAGGTATGTGTCACGATAACTGTTAACGAGGTACGTGTCACGATAACTGTTTACGAGGTATGTGTCACGATAACTGTTTACGAGGTATGTGTCACGATAACTGTTTACGAGGTATGTGTCACGATAACTGTTTACGAGGTATGTGTCACGATAACTGTTTACGAGGTATGTGTCACGATAACTGTTTACGAGGTACGTGTCACGATAACTGTTTACGAGGTATGTGTCACGATAACTGTTTACGAGGTATGTGTCACGATAACTGTTTACGAGGTATGTGTCACGATAACTGTTTACGAGGTATGTGTCACGATAACTGTTTACGAGGTACGTGTCACGATAACTGTTTACGAGGTATGTGTCACGATAACTGTTTACGAGGTATGTGTCACGATAACTGTTTACGAGGTATGTGTCACGATAACTGTTTACGAGGTATGTGTCACGATAACTGTTTACGAGGTATGTGTCACGATAACTGTTTACGAGGTACGTGTCACGATAACTGTTTACGAGGTACGTGTCAAATAGCTGTTTATTTTTCCATATAACGCAATGAGGAGTCAAACGGATAAACTGCTTACAAGTTACAAAGACAGTTCACCAATTCATAATTGTTGCTTGCTGAAGATGCCAATTTTGTATAATTTTTCCCACCATTCATAGCTTCGTCCGAGACTAGATGAAACTAAAATATGGTGGTATATGGCCAAGACGTCACTGGCGAGTGAAACGATCCAAGGTAAAAGAGCTTAACGATTTTGTGAATTGCTATATCGCCATCAGTTCCCAAATGGGCATCCTTCCTTACGATAGCTCTATGCAATTGTAGACCAGGCTGAACAATATATAAGCAGTTTGTGAGAGATAAAGCCCGTATGACTATCTCAGCTTTCATCATCTTGTATTACGGCCTATTAGTTAATATCGCTCCACGTTACCTACTTAACACCACACCTCAATTAATGATACCCTCGCTTCGGTACGTGGCCCTTTTTCTGTGGTAGGCCTCACCGAAAGCAGATTATCCTTTAGTGCTCTGAATATGTAAATATAGGACTAGATCGATCTCAAGCAGCTGCGAGACCTGGCTGGTCAGAGGCACGGCCAGGACTCGGCTTTAGGGGTGGGGTTGGGGTTGGGGTTTAGGGTTGGGGTTAGTAGCTGCTTTGGACATATGTCTCATGACAACGCCACTCCATGTTGCAATCTCAATATCCTCCACCGATAAAAGATGTACAACATCCCTCTTTTCAAGTCTTCCCCCCAAAATCCTTCCTTTGAAGCCTCCTGGTGCCGCCCTTGCCAATATCACCATCGCGTCGAAATGAGCTATAATTATATAATTATTTGGCACATTCCCGCCAATGTAGCTGTTTGATAGAAGTCGCGCCATTTATCGACTACCGCCTAATTTATTCTGTCTGTCTGCAGCGCATTAATTAGGCCGTTCGGAGCCGTTCGGGGCCATTTGAAGCTATTTACACACCTGCTAGCGTGACCGGTCCAGCGAACACGCTATAATGACGCAAAGTTGGCAGCGGGAGTCTATATTTGGAGCGGCTGCGAAACTCGGCGATCGCCCTGGCTTATCGCTGTGCAGCGTGGCAGAAACAGGCGCGGGGTATTCAGGACGGAGTCAGTGACGGAGTCAGTATTAGACGCAGTCAGTGGCACAAACAGGCGCGGGGTATTCAGGACGCAGTCGGTGGCAGAAACAGGCGCGGGGTATTCAGGACGGAGTGAGTGGCAGAAACAGGCGCGGGGTATTCAGGACGCAGTCAGTGGCAGAAACAGGCGCGGGGTATTCAGGACGGAGTCAGTGACGGAGTCAGTATTAGACGCAGTCAGTGGCACAAACAGGCGCGGGGTATTCAGGACGCAGTCGGTGGCAGAAACAGGCGCGGGGTATTCAGGACGGAGTGAGTGGCAGAAACAGGCGCGGGGTATTCAGGACGCAGTCGGTGGCAGAAACAGGCGCGGGGTATTCAGGACGGAGTGAGTGGCAGAAACAGGCGCGGGGTATTCAGGACGCAGTCAGTGGCAGAAACAGGCGCGGGGTATTCAGGACGCAGTCAGTGGCAGCAACAGGCGCGGGGTATTCAGGACGCAGTCAGTGGCAGAAACAGGCGCGGGGTATTCAGGACGGAGTCAGTGGCAGAAACAGGCGCGGGGTATTCAGGACGCAGTCAGTGGCAGAAACAGGCGCGGGGTATTCAGGACGCAGTCAGTGGCAGAAACAGGCGCGGGGTATTCAGGACGCAGTCAGTGTCAGAAACAGGCGCGGGGTATTAGACGGAGTCAGTGGCAGAAACAGGCGCGGGGTATTCAGGACGCAGTCAGTGGCAGAAACAGGCGCGGGGTATTCAGGACGCAGTCAGTGGCAGAAACAGGCGCGGGGTATTCAAGACGGAGTCAGTGACGGAGTCAGTATTAGACGCAGTCAGTGGCACAAACAGGCGGCGGCGTATTGGACGGGATGGAGTCAGTGGCAGAAACAGGCGCGGGGTATTCAGGACGCAGTCAGTGGCAGAAACAGGCGCGGGGTATTCAGGACGCAGTCAGTGGCAGAAACAGGCGCGGGGTATTAGACGCAGTCAGTGGCAGAAACAGGCGCGGGGTATTCAGGACGGAGTCAGTGACAGAAACAGGCGCGGGGTATTCAGGACGCAGTCAGTGGCAGAAGCAGGCGCGGGGTATTCAAGACGGAGTCAGTGACGGAGTCAGTATTAGACGCAGTCAGTGGCACAAACAGGCGGCGGCGTATTGGACGGGATGGAGTCAGTGGCAGCAACAGGCGCGGGGTATTCAGGACGCAGTCAGTGGCTGAAACAGGCGCGGGGTATTCAGGACGGAGTCAGTGGCAGAAACAGGCGCGGGGTATTCAGGACGCAGTCAGTGGCAGAAACAGGCGCGGGGTATTCAGGACGCAGTCAGTGGCAGAAACAGGCGCGGGGTATTCAGGACGCAGTCAGTGGCAGAAACAGGCGCGGGGTATTGGACGGGATGGAGTCAGTGGCAGAAACAGGCGCGGGGTATTAGACGGAGTCAGTGGCAGAAACAGGCGCGGGGTATTCAGGACGGAGTCAGTGACGGAGTCAGTATTAGACGCAGTCAGTGGCACAAACAGGCGGCGGCGTATTGGACGGGATGGAGTCAGTGGCAGAAACAGGCGCGGGGTATTCAGGACGCAGTCAGTGGCAGAAACAGGCGCGGGGTATTCAGGACGCAGTCAGTGGCAGAAACAGGCGCGGGGTATTCAGGATGGAGTCAGTGGCAGAAACAGGCGCGGGGTATTAGATGGAGTCAGTGGCAGAAACAGGCGCGGGGTATTCAGGACGGAGTCAGTGGCAGCAACAGGCGCGGGGTATTCAGGACGCAGTCAGTGGCAGCAACAGGCGCGGGGTATTAGACGGAGTCAGTGGCAGAAACAGGCGCGGGGTATTCAGGACGGAGTCAGTGGCAGAAACAGGCGCGGGGTATTCAGGACGCAGTCAGTGGCAGCAACAGGCGCGGGGTATTAGACGGAGTCAGTGGCAGAAACAGGCGCGGGGTATTCAGGACGGAGTGAGTGGCAGAAACAGGCGCGGGGTATTCAGGACGCAGTCAGTGGCAGAAACAGGCGCGGGGTATTCAGGACGCAGTCAGTGGCAGAAACAGGCGCGGGGTATTCAGGACGGAGTCAGTGGCAGAAACAGGCGCGGGGTATTCAGGACGGAGTCAGTGGCAGAAACAGGCGCGGGGTATTCAGGACGCAGTCAGTGGCAGAAACAGGCGCGGGGTATTCAGGACGGAGTCAGTGGCAGAAACAGGCGCGGGGTATTCAGGACGCAGTCAGTGGCAGAAACAGGCGCGGGGTATTCAGGACGCAGTCAGTGGCAGCAACAGGCGCGGGGTATTAGACGGAGTCAGTGGCAGAAACAGGCGCGGGGTATTCAGGACGGAGTGAGTGGCAGAAACAGGCGCGGGGTATTCAGGACGGAGTCAGTGGCAGAAACAGGCGCGGGGTATTCAGGACGCAGTCAGTGGCAGAAACAGGCGCGGGGTATTCAGGACGGAGTCAGTGGCAGAAACAGGCGCGGGGTATTCAGGACGGAGTCAGTGGCAGCAACAGGCGCGGGGTATTCAGGACGCAGTCGGTGGCAGCAACAGGCGCGGGGTATTCAGGACGGAGTGAGTGGCAGAAACAGGCGCGGGGTATTCAGGACGGAGTGAGTGGCAGAAACAGGCGCGGGGTATTCAGGACGGAGTCAGTGGCAGAAACAGGCGCGGGGTATTCAGGACGGAGTCAGTGGCAGAAACAGGCGCGGGGTATTCAGGACGGAGTCAGTGGCAGAAACAGGCGCGGGGTATTCAGGACGGAGTCAGTGGCAGAAACAGGCGCGGGGTATTCAGGACGGAGTCAGTGGCAGAAACAGGCGCGGGGTATTCAGGACGGAGTCAGTGGCAGAAAC
>JAXIVJ010004544.1:20000-81963 GCA_036785665.1 Chirona hameri
GTCATGTAATCCTTAATCGAACAACTGAATTCAGACTTGTGCTGGATTCCGTTTCAGCGGAATCGATTCCGATTCCATGTCAAGCCAGATGGGTTTGATTCTGATTGCGATTCCAATATATATTTTACTATGGGAATCCATTCTGAATCCGATTCCAGGGCACCTAAAAAGCTTGATTCCGAACCCGATTCCATTGATTTCACTCCGCATCAAAAATGTCCGTTCATATTTTGTACAAATAACATGAATGACATGAAGAGTAATATTACATATATTATACAGGTATATTTAAAGAGAACAGATCACCGTGTCAATGGGGTTTTTAGTTGAGATAGCCAAGCTCTTAACTAATTAAAACTGGCTTACCGGAGTCCTAGAAGCCGGAACGATAGCGATCGTGTCTCCCATAGCTGATTGGCTGATTTGACGTATGATTATGACGTAACGATGACGTATGGCTTGGGGAATAAGTATGATAAAATTTGAAATATAAAGCGCTGGACAAGAACATGTTGTTTCAGTACCTTATCCCCTTCAGTTCATTCACCACCGTTACGTCATCTTTATTATGACGAATGACGTGATTATGACGTGACCTTCATTTGTATTTGCGGTGTAATACATGAATCTGAATCTGAATGAACTTTGAGATACATCACTAAAATCGTCTATAAACACGTTTCTCAGCAATATTCTTCGTGAAATTATACGTCACGCACGTGCAGATGTCCTGATTTCGCATTAATTCACTCCTTTCACAGGAAAGCATCTGAATTGGAGCCAAATAACTGACATTATAGTTTGCTTTTTCCACGTTCTTATATATTGTTATGGCGTACTAGTAGCATGATTATTCATTTATAGCTTCTCTCAATCATTTCTGAGTTTTTTTAAAAGGCGAACAATTTCTTTTAATATGGATATTTTGTTATATAACTTAAAAAACATGAATTTGTTGAGAAAAAAAAAACTAGCCTGTGCTGCAAAATCGTGACAGTTTAGAAACGCCAAAGTTTAACGAAGGCTCAAAACAAAATGATATTTAGACATACCTGACTATGATCATGATGCATGGACAATTGCACATATTGCAAGCTACTATTTTCCAATATGATACGCAAAGAAATCACTGTCTTGAAAGATATGGTAATATTATTGAATGTATGGTACAAAGAACACAAAAAACTGGCGGCCAGAATTACGTTAACCTGCGGGTGTGTGTGTGTGTGGGGGGGGGGGGGCAGATTCCACCCCCCCCCCCCCCAGAGATCTCGAGAACCGCTCGGTTGATTTCGATGGGGAAAACGCCATTAGATTCGTCATGACAAGTTCTTTTTTTTACCCCGAAATGTTTGTTTTGTTCAAAAATAAGCTAGAGGTAAAAAATCCGAACATTTTGGGTGTTTTTCGAAAGGTCATTGCGGCCATGTGGCTCCACCGATTTTCATGCCCCAAACGTTTTTTTAGCTTCAAATATACTGGTATTGAATATATCAAAATAAAAAACAAAATAAAACATCATAGGCGTATTCAGGGAATGTAAAATGGGGTGATTTTCTGGGGAAAATATGTGCTGTTCGTGATTGTTTGGGACGACATGAACGTCACATGTGGGCATTATATGCTGTAATTGGTTAAATTTGATATATTGTGCATAGACGGATCCAGGAAAAAACATTGGGCTCCATGCGCGTAACGCTTTTATCATCTTACTAATTTGAAGTTGGACCTAATTTGAGGGTGGGTATTGCCTCCCATTTGTTTTATCCTGAGTGCGCCTCTGCCCCAAAAATATGTACAATCCCAGTATCTATGATGTATATTGCATTGACATAGTTTCTGGCGCATTTATTGCACCGCAAACCACGAAGGAAGTATGCGCCGCAAAACCGCATTCGTAACACCCTTCCCAAAACAGGAGCCTGGAACCACCTCTGCTAAACTGATTTTTTTCTTCAAAATTTTTACAAAACACGCACCATTTCATTTTGGGAAAAGTTACAAAGTTTCAGGACGTCATCTTACTAATTGCCACCCCCCAAGTTGCCCCCCATGCCGTTTCTAAACCTAACGGTTTAGAAGCGGCAAGTGAAAATCCACGGGGGGGGGGGGGGGGGGGGGGGCAGAATCCGCCCCCAGGGAATAGGGTTAAGTAGGTGCCATAATAATTTAGCGGCCTCGCCCTCCGAACCCCCCTTCAGTTTTCGGCCATAATCAGACAACGCATAGAGATATCGCCTTGAAACTTTCAGCAACTTGAAATGAAAAACTAGGCCGCGTTTTGGCAAGAAATTGGGCCCCGGCCAGGTCCGGTCAGGTCACCAGGTCAGGTTAAATGACATGACCACCAAGCAACTTCTAGGTAGCACCACCGGCACAGTGGTTAATCGAGCGACATGAAACTCATGGCACGTCATGAGGTCATTAGGGACTACAATTCATATATCTCGTATTTTCTATATTGGTGACCTAAGGTCAAGTTATAATCGTGACCTTTCCAATGTAACCCTTTGGGGAAAAACAAAAAGGCATATTTCTCAGTTGCAAAGGGATAGATTTAGTTCATGTTTGCTCTAGCTACTAGTTTTAGGACCGGACCCTGTTGTGACCGGGCTCTCGTCCTGACCGGGCCTCATATCACGCCTTTGCCAGCACCGGCCCCTGCCTCGATCGGCCCTGACCAAGAACGGGCCCGTATCAATAATTTGCAAGGACCGGGCCCTGTTGTGACAGGGCCCTCGACCTGACCGGGCCCCATATTACACCTCTGCCAACACCGGGGCCCTGCCTTCATCGGGCCCCTACCAGTAACGGGACCGTATCAATAATTTGAAAGGAGCGGGCCCTGTTGTGACCGAGCCCTCGTCCTGACCGGGCCCCGTATCACGCCTTTGCCAGCACCGGACCTCTGCCTCGATCGGGCCTGACCAAGACCGGGTCCCTGCCAGGTATGGGCTAGAATACGGGCCCCTCATACATTTCGGGGGGGAGGGGTCAACTGACCCCTTTGACCCTCATGCGTGCACCACTGATACTCCCCATTCTCTCCCCACCATATAATCACCTTTCCGCTCCCTTTACTCTCCCCTGCGATTACAACATACCTCCAATAGGTATGACGCGACTCGGTCAGCTCCAGAATTCCCGCACTTCGGCTCAGATCGCTGGACATCCCCCGAGGACGTGTACTTGCTGCGGTTAACTCGACAACGTGCCATTGCTGCGGCGGATTCCTTCAGCTCGCTCAGAGATCGGATACGATCTCTGAGCGAGCTGAAGGAATATGTCTTTATGTCTTTACGAGCGGCTGGTGACGGCGCCCCAGTGACGTCACTGGGGGACACCAGCGCTCAGTCGCGGTCTGGTTCGGTCCGGAGCCGCGCAGCAGATCGCATGTCGTACGTGTGTCGAGCGGTGGTGATAGAGCCCTTCATGGGACACATTTTCAGCCCCCATCCCATTCCAGCCCATTCAGCCAGACTCAAACACGTTCCAATCCGAATTCATAATTGATGGAGCTCCCGTTCCCACCCGTTTCAGCATATTGCACTTTTGTGGTGCTAAAAAATTATATGGTCTGTCCCAAACCCGTTCCAACCCGTTACATTTAAAAATGCCCCATTCCCACCCATTTCCATCCCGTTCCCATTCCCATACGGGATTCCCATTCCATGAAGGGCTCTAGTGATGACTCGTGGGAAACGGGAGGTGTTTCCAGACAGTGTCGGAGCTGTCGGAACCAGGAGGTGATTCCAGACAGTGTCGGAGCTGTCGGAGCCAGGAGGTAACCTGGGACTGGTAGTCATATGTAATTATATGGACTGCTAACCTGGGACTGGTAGACATATGTAATTATATGGACTGCTAACCTGGGACTGGTAGACATATGTAATTATATGGACTGCTAACCTGGGACTGGTAGACATATGTAATTATATGGGCTGCTAACCTGGGACTGGTAGACATATGTAATTATATGGACTGCTAACCTGGGACTGGTAGACATATGTAATTATATGGACTGCTAACCTGGGACTGGTAGACATATGTAATTATATGGACTGCTAACCTGGGACTGGTAGACATATGTAATTATATGGGCTGCTAACCTGAGACTGGTAGACATATGTAATTATACGGACTGCTAACCTGGGACTGCTAGTCATATGTAATTATATGGACTGCTAACCTGGGACTGGTAGACATATGTAATTATATGGACTGCTAACCTGAGACTGGTAGACATATGTAATTATATGGACTGCTAACCTGGGACTGGTAGACATATGTAATTATATGGGCTGCTAACCTGGGACTGCTAGTCATATGTAATTATATGGACTGCTAACCTGGGAATGCTAGTCATATGTAATTATATGGGCTGCTAACCTGAGACTGGTAGACATATGTAATTGTAGGATGGATGCTGCTACATGGGAATGAAACAAGACCGTACCGCCAAAGTCATCAAATACACCCATGCTGTTTATTTTACCCCCTGGTGTCCGTTGGGACATATAGTTATATATGTATCCCAAGACTATCTGTCTGCTATTCCTGTCCGCCGCACGTGCATTTGGTAAACAGAGCGCGCGTGCTCCCATGGCACCGAACAGGTTTTGAGCGCGTACATTGACCGGACGGTTTGCTTCGGTTGAAACATGTTTCACACATCTCAATTGAGCATCACCGAAACTCACTACTCGGAACTGCAATTAAGGCACAAATATAAGTTCGGGGCACTTATTGGTTAATATCGGCGGATGGTTTCTTGGTGATAGAGCGTTATGCCTATCTAAACACAGTCTAAGTTGAGATAGCCATGGCGGAGATGCATAACGGTCCTATGATGCTGGGCAGCAGGGACGTAGGAACGTCACGAAAAGTGTGTGTGTGTGAGAGAGTGGGGGGGGGGGGGGGGGGTAGTGAAACTGTGATCTCGTTTTGAGAGAACCCCACCCCCCCCCCCCCCTATGGAAGATTTCTTTGCAGATTTGGGCTGTTCTCGTCTTGGCGAATCTTTTGACATCAAACACTTTTCTCACCAAGCAAAAATAAAGATTTTAGCCAAAAAAATGGCCGAAAAGTGAGGGGACCATGGTCCCCGCCCCCTGTTCCTATGCCTATGCTGGGCAGTGGCATAACGAAGCGTTCATCTGTGGGTGTGAGGAAGCTTGTTACCTTACATTTTGTGGCACTCAACATTGATGCTACGGAATCTTTAGGTTTGATATTGAGGACCTCAAGTTGTTGAGTTGGCATGCATTTTAGGATTTTAAAATAGTCGGGATCGGGGCTCTTGAACATGTGATTTCGTTCAGAATATGTCAAGTGATCATGTCGGTTCAACTGTATCCTTCATCGGAGAAATCGCATATACAATTGAATAGTTAGATAATTAATCAATTGATACATTTACATTTTGTTTTGCTCTCTAGCGGATTCAGCGACAACGCCTCTTTCTATTTAAACCTACACAGTTACTTCAGGCAACTGCAACCTCCTAACGGAGCGATTAGGCGCAAATTGCGGGCGTCCATTAAGCGTTAAATGCGGGCGTCTTCCTGACCTGGGGCGGCATTTTGTAGCGCAGCGACTGCCGGAAAAATTGCGGTGGCAAAACCCATTGTGCAGCGGGTCGGGTTGGGCCAATCCCTCGATGACTCCTCCGCTGTTACATCACTATATGTGTGTGTGTGAAGACCATGACACTGTGAACACTGCGCCGGACACTTTCTGCCATGTATCTTCTGCCAGGATAATATGAGTCATCATTTTCCTGATCGTTGCTGGTAATTCGAAAGGAAGATTTGCTGCGAGTGAAATGACGACGCCTTTTTAACAACCAAAACAGCTTTTTTAACACCTTTTGTACACGCAGTTGGTTTATGTACAGTTAATAGAGGCTATGCCAGGTGACTGGGTCTGTATGCATGACTAAGAACAATTATCAGCGAACAGGAGGCCGGATATTCAAAGAAATGCTCTAACTTTACAGCTCTTACTTAGCTAGTAGTCATTACTGAGAGACCTTTCTAAGCGAAGTGCAAGTCTAGTTTAATTTCTCTCAGTGTTTGGGTGAGAAGAAATGGAATTGACAATTTTTCGAATGCTGTTTGCTTTCTAAGGATAATTAATCATGAGAAGATGGTGGGACAGACAGATCGAAACAATAAACCGCAAAAGGCATTTACATTTCTGCAATATCGAGGGTATTGAGCGTACAATGTAATGACGAATGCCAGCGCTATCTGTTGAGCAGGCGCTGAGATATGGCTTCAAATTAGAGCCCTTCATGGAATGGGAATCCCGTATGGGAATGGGAACAGGATGGAAATGGGTGGGAATGGGGCATTTTTTTGGAAATGTAACGGGTTGGAACGGGTTTGGGACAGACTATATATTTTTTTTAGCACCACAAAAAGTGAAATATGCTGAAACGGGTGGGAACGAGAGCCCCACCAATTATGAATTCGGATTGGAACGGGCTTGGGTCTGGCTGAATGGGCTGGAACGGGATGGGGGCTGAAAATGTGTCCCGTGAAGGGCTCTACTTCGAATGCCTTGAATGAAAGAAGCTAAGTCCTGCTGATAGTGAACAGTCCTGCTGATAGTGAACAGTCCTGCTGACAGTGATCAGTCCTGCTGATAGTGAACAGTCCTGCTGACAGTGAACAGTCCTGCTGACAGTGAACAGTCCTGCTGACAGTGAACAGTCCTGCTGATAGTGAACAGTCCTGCTGACAGTGAACAGTCCTGCTAACAGTGAACAGTCCTGCTGATAGTGAACAGTCCTGCTGACAGTGAACAGTCCTGCTGATAGTGAACAGTCCTGCTGATAGTGAACAGTCCTGCTGATAGTGAACAGTCCTGCTGATAGTGAACAGTCTTGCTGATAGTGAACAGTCCTGCTGACAGTGAACAGTCCTGCTGATAGTGAACAGTCCTGCTGATAGTGAACAGTCCTGCTGACAGTTAACAGTCCTGCTGACAGTGAACAGTCCTGCTGACAGTGAACAGTCCTGCTGATAGTGAACAGTCCTGCTGATTGTGAACAGTCCTGCTGATAGTGAACAGTCCTGCTGACAGTGAACAGTCCTGCTGACAGTGAACAGGCCTGCTGATAGTGAACAGTCCTGCTGATAGTGAACAGTCCTGCTGACAGTGAACAGTCCTGCTGATAGTGAACAGTCCTGCTGATAGTGAACAGTTCTGCTGATAGTGCACAGTCCTGCTGATAGTGAACAGTCCTGCTGATAGTGAACAGTCCTGCTGATAGTGAACAGTCCTGCTGACAGTTAACAGTCCTGCTGACAGTGAACAGTCCTGCTGACAGTGAACAGTCCTGCTGATAGTGAACAGTCCTGCTGATAGTGAACAGTCCTGCTGACAGTGAACAGGCCTGCTGATAGTGAACAGTCCTGCTGATAGTGAACAGTCCTGCTGATAGTGAACAGTCCTGCTGACAGTGAACAGTCCTGCTGACAGTGAACAGGCCTGCTGATAGTGAACAGTCCTGCTGATAGTGAACAGTCCTGCTGACAGTGAACAGTCCTGCTGATAGTGAACAGTTCTGCTGATAGTGAACAGTCCTGTTGATAGTGAACAGTCCTGCTGATAGTGAACAGTCCTGCTGATAGTGAACAGTCCTGCTGACAGTGAACAGTCCTGCTGATAGTGAACAGTCCTGCTGACAGTGAACAGGCCTGCTGATAGTGAACAGTCCTGCTGATAGTGAACAGTCCTGCTGACAGTGAACAGTTCTGCTGATAGTGAACAGTTCTGCTGATAGTGAACAGTCCTGTTGATAGTGAACAGTCCTGCTGATAGTGAACAGTCCTGCTGATAGTGAACAGTCCTGTTGATAGTGAACAGTCCTGCTGATAGTGAACTTTTGTAAGCCACTAGCCCACTAACGTAAGTCAACAAGCCAACTGAATCAGTTGGCCTAAATGGTAATATATTTTTGTTCGTTTTTTTAAAGGTGGTGTCCGCCATTGAATAGTCACAAACGCATTCTCAATGTTGACTATTTCATTTTGCTCAATCCTTAGAACATATCCGCACATTTTTTCCGTTAATTTATCGACAAGAATTCCGTCGCGTATATAATTGATCATGGCACACGTTCAAGCGACAATCTCAATTAACCACCAAAGAGCCCACACAGTGCCAAACTAGGCGGGTATTAACCACCAAAGAGCCCACACAGTGCCAAACTAGGCGGGTATTAACCACCAAAGAGCCCACACAGCGCCAAACTAGGCGGGTATTAACTACCGAAGGGCCCACACAGTGCCAAACTAGGCGGGTATTAACCACCAAAGAGCCCACACAGTGCCAAACTAGGCGGGTATTAACCACCAAAGAGCCCACACAATGCCAAACTAGGCGGGTATTAACCACCAAAGAGCCCACACAGTGCCAAACTAGGCGGGTATTAACCACCAAAGAGCCCACACAGCGCCAAACTAGGCGGGTATTAACTACCGAAGGGCCCGCACAGTGCCAAACTAGGCGGGTATTAACCACCAAAGAGCCCACACAGTGCCAAACTAGGCGGGTATTAACCACCAAAGATCCCACACAGTGCCAAACTAGGCGGGTATTAACTACCGAAGGGCCCACACAGTGCCAAACTAGGCGGGTATTAACCACCAAAGAGCCCACACAGTGCCAAACTAGGCGGGTATTAACCACCAAAGAACCCACACAGCGCCAAACTAGGCGGGTATTAACCACCAAATAGCCCACACAGTGCCAAACTAGGCGGGTATTAACCACCAAAGAGCCCACACAGTGCCAAACTAGGCGGGTATTAACCACCAAAGAGCCCACACAGTGCCAAACTAGGCGGGTATTAACCACCAAATAGCCCACATAGTGCCATACTAGGCGGGTATTAACCACCAAAGAGCCCACAGAGTGCCAAACTAGGCGGGTATTAACCACCAAAGAGCCCACACAGTGCCAAACTAGGCGGGTATTAAGCACCAAAGAGCCCACACAGTGCCAAACTAGGCGGGTATTAACCACCAAATAGCCCACACAGTGCCAAACTAGGCGGGTATTAACCACCAAAGAGCCCACACAGTGCCAAACTAGGCGGGTATTAACCACCAAATAGCCCACACAGTGCCAAACTAGGCGGGTATTAACCACCAAAGAGCCCACACAGTGCCAAATTAGGCGGGCATTTACCACCAAATATCCCACACAGTGCCAAACTAGGCGGGTATTAACCACCAAAGAGCCCACACAGTGCCAAACTAGGCGGGTATTAACCACCAAAGAGCCCACACAGTGCCAAACTAGGCGGGTATTAACCACCAAATAGCCCACATAGTGCCATACTAGGCGGGTATTAACCACCAAAGAGCCCACAGAGTGCCAAACTAGGCGGGTATTAACCACCAAAGAGCCCACACAGTGCCAAACTAGGCGGGTATTAAGCACCAAAGAGCCCACACAGTGCCAAACTAGGCGGGTATTAACCACCAAATAGCCCACACAGTGCCAAACTAGGTGGGTATTAACCACCAAAGAGCCCACACAGTGCCAAACTAGGCGGATATTAACCACCAAAGAGCCCACACAGTGCCAAACTAGGCGGGTATTAAGCACCAAAGAGCCCACACAGTGCCAAACTAGGCGGGTATTAACCACCAAATAGCCCACACAGTGCCAAACTAGGCGGGTATTAACCACCAAAGAGCCCACACAGTGCCAAACTAGGCGGGTATTAACCACCAAATAGCCCACACAGTGCCAAACTAGGCGGGTATTAACAACCAAAGAGCCCACACAGTGCCAAACTAGGCGGGTATTAACCACCAAATAGCCCACACAGTGCCAAACTAGGCGGGTATTAACCACCAAATAGCCCACACAGTGCCAAACTAGGCGGGTATTAACTACCGAAGAGCCCACACAGTGCCAAACTAGGCGGGTATTAACCACCAAAGAGCCCACACAGCGCCAAACTAGGCGGGTATTAACCACCAAATAGCCCACACAGTGCCAAACTAGGCGGGTATTAACTACCGAAGGGCCCACACAGTGCCAAACTAGGCGGGTATTAACCACCAAATAGCCCACACAGCGCCAAACTAGGCGGGTATTAACCACCAAATAGCCCACATAGTGCCAAACTAGGCGGGTATTAACCACTAAATAGCCCACACAGCGCCAAACTAGGCGGGTATTAACCACCAAATAGCCCACACAGTGCCAAACTAGGCGGGTATTAACCACCAAAGAGCCCACACAGTGCCAAACTAGGCGGATATTAACCACCAAAGAGCCCACACAGTGCCAAACTAGGCGGGTATTAACTACCAAATAGCCCACACAGTGCCAAACTAGGCGGGTATTAACCACCAAATAGCCCACACAGTGCCAAACTAGGCGGGTATTAACCACCAAATAGCCCACACAGTGCCAAACTAGGCGGGTATTAACAACCAAATAGCCCACACAGTGCCAAACTAGGCGGGTATTAACCACCAAATAGCCCACACAGCGCCAAACTAGGCGGGTATTAACTACCGAAGAGCCCACACAGTGCCAAACTAGGCGGGTATTAACTACCGAAGGGCCCACACAGTGCCAAACTAGGCGGGTATTAACCACCAAAGAGCCCACACAGTGCCAAACTAGGCGGGTATTAACCACCAAATAGCCCACACAGCGCCAAACTAGGCGGGTATTAACTACCGAAGAGCCCACACAGTGCCAAACTAGGCGGGTATTAACTACCGAAGGGCCCACACAGTGCCAAACTAGGCGGGTATTAACCACCAAATAGCCCACACAGCGCCAAACTAGGCGGGTATTAACCACCAAATAGCCCACATAGTGCCAAACTAGGCGGGTATTAACCACTAAATAGCCCACACAGCGCCAAACTAGGCGGGTATTAACCACCAAATAGCCCACACAGTGCCAAACTAGGCGGGTATTAACCACCAAAGAGCCCACACAGTGCCAAACTAGGCGGATATTAACCACCAAAGAGCCCACACAGTGCCAAACTAGGCGGGTATTAACCACCAAAGAGCCCACGCAGTGCCAAACTAGGCGGGTATTAACCACCAAAGAGCCCACATAGTGCCAAACTAGGCGGGTATTAACCACCAAATAGCCCACACAGCGCCAAACTAGGCGGGTATTAACTACCGAAGGGCCCACACAGTGCCAAACTAGGCGGGTATTAACCACCAAAGAGCTCACACAGTGCCAAACTAGGCGGGTATTAACCACCAAAGAGCCCACACAGCGCCAAACTAGGCGGGTATTAACCACCAAATAGCCCACACAGCGCCAAACTAGGCGGGTATTAACTACCGAAGGGCCCACACAATGCCAAACTATGCGGGTTCACGTTCCCTGTAAGGCAACGTTATGTGACCGTCTAAAATAGACACAGCTTGCATACATTTGTATCTTGAAACGTTAGTCTAAGGAGACATTGTTTTCAAAGTGAACTTAGTCGAAACTTTCGAAAGGCTGCGTTTCTTGGATCAGAACCCTGCTGAAAAGTTAGAGAGCACGTCCTATTCTAATTGACCTGTTCACTAAGGAAGATGAAACCGACGGCGGGTCGCCCCCAGGCAGGAGGATCGCCCCCAGTTCCTCCGAGTGTCGGAGGAACTTGGAGACCGCCTTCCCAGGGTGAGCCAATTTCCAGCCCGATGCTGTGCGATTTGAACTGCACGGGCGGACATATACTCGCCAAGAACATTTACTGAGGGCATAGAACGCACATTTTTTCTCTCTCTGGTTTGCATTAATTTGAGTACTTTCGTCCGTGATAGATTTAGCATTCTTCCATGGTTACTAACCTATGAAAATAATGCATTTTGGGAAAAGTTCCGACCAGTACATTGTTTCTCCTATGCTTGTATTTCGAAAACATTTGCATAGTTCTGAAAATGACGGCAATTACAAGAAAATTCCCAATTGGCTACTTTAATATCTTCCACTTAGGTATGTAAACTGGGGTGCGGTTGGTCTGGTCAAGATATTCAGGTTAAAATAACATGGACGGTGTCACGATACCACTAAGTTGGGAGACACCACACCTTCGTCTTTAAACAAGGCACACAATCAAAATGACTTTTGAACGAGAGAAGTTTATGCACGTTCGACTTTCGAGGAACAACCACAAAGGAACCTGTTCACTCTTCAGTTTCAGCAGCATTTTTTAAAGCTTACCTACCCTGAAGTTTCTCGAAGACTGAAGTATTTGACAGGGGCGGATCCAGCCGCTCAGTTGGGAGGCTGTCCAGGGGGGGGGGGGGGATTTTGCCCTTCAGCAGGCACATAGCCAATATTTTTTTTCAATGTTGTTGACCGGGGGTTAGGGTCCGGTCGTCAGAGAATCTCATTTTATCTAGTGTATTTTTTTCCCCTGGGGGGAGGGGGGGGGGGGGGGGGGGGGGGGGGGGGAGGGAGGGGGAAGGGAGCATGGCCCCGTTGCCCCCCCCCCCCTTGGCTCCGCACCTGGCCTTCAGATACCCACATTTCGTTACAAAGACTCTGACGTCGAGAGCCGATAACTGACAAACACCTGTTTTGGAGACGGCCGTGTCATAACGGTACCACACAAACGATAGAATGCAAAAAGTAACGTCTAAGCATATATAAAATACTTAATTAATAAGCTGACGCAAGTTATAAAGTTGATATTAAACGGACATCGAAATTAAAGTGTTATTTCTTTACCCAAAGGTAGGAATGAACCTGCTTAAAACGAGGACGTTTGGCGTCTCAGTTATCGTTTTGCCACAGCTCTCCGTGCACCGACGAGCGGTAAATGCGCGGAACGCTAGCCTGTTGTTTACCGGGTCAGGTTTGTAACCTAATTTCACTTTTGTTTCATAGGAATAGGATGATAAGGCGACCAAATGAACCGTGTGAACAAATCTGGATAACCATAACGTGGTATAACATATCACCTCCAGAAAATACGGTTATACATTTAGCGTTCGAACGATCCTTTTCCTTTTTTTATAAAGGAATTGACGACCCACTTGGTCGCCAACTCTTATGGAGCGCCACTCGCCAGCGAACACATTGGTTATATTAGCGCCCAGGGGCCATAGCTCTACCGGGGTTCAAAACCCGGGCTCCCCACGTGAGAGCGAGACGTCTTAACCACTCGGCTATTACGCCCCCTTAGCATTCGTACGATAATTTTAAGTCACTAAATTATCCAAATACGACAGACTAGTAACACATACACGGAGCTACGCTACCATCACGAATATGAGCCTCTCCGCGATCTGGATGTCACTTACTGCCACGTCGTCACCAAGAGTCGTAAGTGATTCAGATGCTCGAAGGTGAACACGATGATCATTAGAACGTTAGCCCTTTTACAAAACTGAATATCTCACTGGACATATTTGCTAGGAATATCTTTATGAAAATACGAAATACAACCAGAGCTAAAAAGTTATCTTCAGCGAAAGTATATATGAATGTATTTGTGTAAAATATTCAACGAAGGATTTGGCATGAAACTCTTCGAACCACAACTGGTATCACTGTCCCGGCTGGATGTGCTAAAAATGGCTGAATATGAATGCGTTTGAGGTTCCAATTTCACTCTTTCCATATGTTTGGTGTCGGTGGGCGTTAATCGGCAAAGCGCACAAACAAGATGCATGCTGATCCAGTGGCAGCTGGCAAGGATGTGATAGGATTGTCTCAAGCAAAATGTGGAAAAACGAGAAAGTGCACATTTCCAGCTTTAATAACATCAATTTATAACATCCGTGCATGCTGGTAGGGTACGTACCCTGGCCGACTTGGGATGAGAGGACGGAGTAGGTTGAAGGGCGCGGGTCACAAAATATCAGAGCAGGCTGCAGCTGCTCTGTGCCACGGCCGGCGGTCATGCACGTGTCCGCATGCTGTGGAGAACCAAAGCGTTACGAATGAGGGTATTACAAATTCATCTTTGGAGACGGCTCGTCAGCGGCCGTTTGATTATCCTACTGACAATGGTAAGACAAAACATTCTTGCGGAGTTATAGGTTGTTATGATTGTGTACGCCACAACGTGCTCGTACTGAAAGTAAATCGCTATATATGGAAGGGATGGGAGGACAAGTCAATGTCAGATAGCAATACACGCCATAAGAGATGCAGTAAATCGATACCTGCGTACTGGCATTTGATGACGAATATAACGACAGTGACAACAGTGGTGTAGCAATGGTGCGTAGGCTCGCAATCCGAATACATTGCCGGTATCGGGATATTTCAGCCTGCAGCGAGTAGAGTAAATACCAGCGTTGATAACAGCGAAACGTTACCAATTGCAGCTCGGTACACTACATCTCTTGAATGGTACTGCACGTAGTCTGGACCATATTTTTCAAGATTTCCTGGATCTCTATTTTTTACTGACCATGTACCGACAACAGTTGGACGGATATATCAGTCAGGGATTGTCACAAGGCAACGGAAATATTAACATCTTTCCGAAGCATAACGTAACAGACCTATTACAGTCGCTCGGCTTTACTTCGCTATTAATTATACACAAATTGTATGTGCATTTTTTATAGCAAATTTTAGTTGCTAAAAAAAGCTCAAATGCATTTTGGAAAGATAAAATGGCAACTTTTTATCCAACTTGGGGGGGGGGGGGGTGGGTGCAAAACATACTTCCTCTCCCCCCCTCCGACTTTACTTGTGTGTGTGTGTGTGGTGTGTGGGGGGGGGGGCAATTGCCCATCTTGCCCCCACCCCTGGATCCGCCTCTGGTATTTGACCAATGACAGGGTATCCGCCAGTGCTAATGTTAAACAAAATCGATCAGGCTTTTTCACATATCCATTTCACATATCTCAGAGCAAGTTTTGAGGTGAAAAACACATGGAGATATCCAAGCATGTTCAAAATCCAGGTATGTCAAAGCGAATTCCGAATTTTGACCTTATTTGGCTGGAGAAAAGCGTATACATTCATGCACGGTTGAAATTACGGCCAAATAATATTGTGCATTCAGTTTCTGTAACACAAAAACAAGAAACCAAAATATTGTTTTAGTTCCAAGCACAATTATTGGAATATTGCAAAGGCATGAAATCAGCCACGGGAGATGCATTCGATAGCAAACTGGATATCAAACATCATGCCCACCCAGTCAACACCAGGAAATGGAGCTTGGTTAACATAATAATGTAACATGTTTCTTTTATAAATGCTGTACTCTTCATTATATTATATGATGGACTTCACCCGTAATTGGGCTTGTACCTGTTGGTGATGAATACATCATACAATCAATCGGTAACCGGACAAAGGTTCGTAAACATAAGGTTCGCAACGGAAAATGTTCGTAAGCAAAGGTTCGTATGCAAAGGTTCGTATCGGATAAGGTTCGTATGGGATAAAGTTCGTAATGACTAAAGTTCGTTATGGAAAAGGTACGTATCGGATAAAGTTCGTATTAAAAAAGTTCGTAACGGATAAAGATCGTATGCAAGAAGTTCGTATCTGAAGTTCGTAAAGGAAAAAGTTCATAATGGAAAAAGTTCGTAAGCAAAGGTTCGTATGCAAAGGTTCGTATCGGATAAGGTTCGTATGGGATAAAGTTCGTAATGACTAAAGTTCGTAATGGAAAAGGTTCGTATCGGATAAAGTTCGTATTCAAAAAGTTCGTAACTGATAAAGTTCGTATGCAAAAGGTTCGTATGCTGAAGTTCGTAAAGGAAAAAGTTCGTAATGGAAAAAGTTGGTAAGCAAAGGTTCGTATCAAAGGTTCGTATCGGATAAGGTCCCGAACTTTTGCTTACGAACTTTTTCCGTTACGAACCTTGTGCTTACGAACTTTTGTCCGGTTACTGTTACCCTTCCGAACGGAGAGAGATAGAGACACCGTAAACAGTAACGTGTTGCCTGTCATAAGGACAATAGGTTCGTATCGGATACAGTTCGTATTCAAAAAGTTGTTACTGTTTACGGTGTCTCTCTATCTCTCTCCGTTCGGAAGGGTAACGGCAACCGGACACAAGTTCGTAAACATAAGGTTCGTAACGGACAAAGTTCGTAAGCAAAGGTTCGGAACCTATACCCGATACGAACTTTTGCATACGAACCTTTGCTTACGAACTTTTTTCTTTACGAACTTCAGCATACGAACCTTTTGCATCCGAACTTGCTCCGTTACGAACTTTTTGAATACGAACTTTATCCGATACGAACATTTTCCATTACGAACTTTAGCCGTTACGAACTTCTTCCCATACGAACCTTATCCGATACGAACCTTTGCATACGAACCGTTGCTTACGAACTTTTTCCGTTACGAACCTTATGTTTACGAACTTTGGTCCGGGAAGCCAATCAATCATACAATAAATATTACGTTTTTACACCCCGAAATCAAAAAGAGAATTGCCACAGCGGGTGTTCTCAACAACGGGTGCTCTCACCAGCGTGGTGCTCTCACCAGCGGGTGCTCTCACCAGCGTGGTGCTCTCACCATCGGGTGCTCTCACCATCGGGTGCTCTCCCCAGCGGGTGTTCTCACCATCGGGTGCTCTCACCAGCGTGGTGCTCTCCCCAGCGGGTGTTCTCACCATCGGGTGTTCTCACCATCGGGTGTTCTAACCATCGGGTGCTCTCACCATCGGGTGCTCTCACCATCGGGTGTTCTCACCATCGGGTGTTCTCACCATCGGGTGTTCTCACCATCGGGTGCTCTCACCATCGGGTGCTCTCACCATCGGGTGTTCTCACCATCGGGTGTTCTCACCATCGGGTGTTCTCACCATCGGGTGCTCTCACCATCGGGTGCTCTCACCATCGGGTGGTCTCACCATCGGGTGCTCTCACCATCGGGTGCTCTCACCATCGGGTGCTCTCACCATCGGGTGTTCTCACCATCGGGTGCTCTCACCATCGGGTGCTCTCACCATCGGGTGCTCTCCCCAGCGGGTGCTCTCCCCAGCGGGTGCTCTCACCATCGGGTGCTCTCCCCAGCGGGTGCTCTCACCATCGGGCACTCACCAGCGTGGTGTAGGCCATGGTCTGATCCCGGTACACAGCGTCCCCTCGGAGGTCCGTCCACAACTGACCCGTGCCGCGGCCGGCTGACCAGAGTCTGCGCTGAGTCACTCGGCGCGCACCAATGACTGCCAGCCGACGGCGTCGACGCCAGCTGTGTCTTATCAGCACGACGCTGATTGGCCGGCGGCGCTCTGCGGGGGCGGCCGATTGGCGGCCGCAGACAAGTGAACTGTCGATTGCGGCGAGTGATTCCGGTTGCGTGCGACTGGAAATTGGCTCCCGTTTGTGCCTGGCCATGTGGGGGAGGTGTTACTACCCTTCCGCCTTAAACACGCCCAGACAGCAGCAGCAGGAGGTTCCGAGAAGGCAGAAATCAAATGGAAGTGGAGAGAAAACCTTGCTTTCTTCTGTTGGTTTTTACATTTTGTGTTTAAGAAAAAATGTTGAGCATATGAGGTTAGCGAAATCGTTACATTAAGGTTTACCTGCCGTTAATACAATGGAAACAAAACATGACGCAGCAACGAACTCTTGAGTATAAAATAGCAATTCAGAGCTCGGTTTTCTCAACCCCAAATCAATTAACCATGGACCATCATCCAAACCGAATCCATGAAATTCCCTCAATGCTGATCCAATCCAGTCCAATTAAAACTGAGTGCCTGGAAATTATAAACATATACCTAACCTGCAGTAATTCGGATGATTTGGTCGGTCATCAAAATGCTGCTGTTGATTGATAGGTATACCAGATGGTATGAGCGTAAAACCTTGCAATGACATAAAGGCGAATAGTCAATAGCACTTGGGAAAAATGGAGTTCAAGGTAATTAATAACTATCTGAAACCAGCTTGTCTGGTCCATTACATTTAAATCCTAAATTTTTAATTAAAATTAAAATTTGAATCTGTATCGGTAAAGCTCATTTCGATTTCGATCCATCCATCCATCCCATGTAGTTTTGGACCCTCCATTAAATCCTACAGTTTTTCCCAAATCCAGGGTCGCCAGATTCAAACATATAACCCGCCCTTGACTGGTGTCTCAGCCGAACGCCATTGACTGGGGGGGGGGGGGGGGGGGGGGGCGTTAAACGACCCCTGATTATCTTCCGAACCAAGCGAGACACGCAAGGCGGCATTCGAAATGTAATGCATGTAAATGCATGTAAATCGTACTCAAAAGTTTCAAACTGAGGTCACATGTCAGGTCACGGTCAGGTCAAAGGTTAAAGTCGAGGTATTTGAGTGTATGGGCCATACTTTCCAGCTAAAACCTTCGATTGCGACCATGATCACCCAAGGTGCTCTCAAATGTATGATACACATTTGAGAGTATCATACCTTGAACTTTGCCCAAGTGAAATTGTTGGCAAAGTTCAAGGTCAAGGTCAGGTCACAAAAGGCCACCATGCACACAATTTATACGAAAGTCATGCGACATACATATGTTTTATGGGTTATCTTACACGTATAATTCGATAGTGATTGTCATGTTACCCCCTGCCTTCATTTAAGTGAAGTTAGTGTCAAGCTCAGGTCAAGGTCAGGTCACGTGAAAATTCTAAATTTATAAATTTAAGTAAAAAAAAACATGTTTGTGGACCAGTTTTACATGAGAAATGCAGTGGTGACGTTTATTTGTTCGTATCTGGTCATTAAAAACAAAAACAAACAATTACAAAACAAATATGTCATGGAGGTCCCGTCAACGTCACTCATGCCTTAGAAGCCATAAGTCAGTCAAACATGGTGATATTCTTTTGAAATTTGGTTTTGGAATTGACCATATGTAGTTATCTAATATGTATTCATTTTTGTTAATATATTTGAATTCTTTGACTTTGTGGGTCTTTTTCCATTTATTTTTATTTTGGAGGGTTAAACACCAAAATGTTCAAAAATCATCCAAGATACCCATTTTGTAGCCCTTGCCATTTTATATCTTGGGACAATTTGTTTATTGTATTTTGCTTAAAATATGCCATATCTACAGTCTGTTGAAGTTAAGCTGATTTTTTCGTCAAACTCGTGTGTAGTGACGTCACTAAATTCGCTATATCTCGATTTTTTTTGACAAAATTGTTTCATTTCTGCTTAAAAGATGTTATATTGATGTAGAAGAAGGTGCCTGCCCAAAGTTTCACGTTGATAGCTTTATTAGTTTTTGAGCTATTGGGAAAGTTAGGCAGGGGGGGGGGGGGGGGCGTTAAACGCCCCCCAGTCAATGGCGGGATAAAACACCATCTATAAGTGCTGTAAAATTATATCTACTTGTACATCGGCCGCCCAGGGGGCCCCGCGCCTGGAACCCGAAATAGGCAGCTGCGCCTGAGGAGATCACAGGTCAACAGAGTGGAGGGGATATTACGGAGAGGGCGGCGAAGCGCCCGTGAGGTTTCTCGTCCACTTACTAGACAAATTTACATTTGACCCGGCCCGAACCGGCCCTAACCGGCCTGACCCGGCCCAACCCGGCCATACAGACGCTTTTCGGAAGCTAATAACATTGCAACCACTGCTCCGATTGAGATTAGATTTTCACCATTGGATAGGGCCATCAAATCAATTTTGATTTGGTATAGTGCGACGGTGCGTTCTGATAGGGGTGGTGCCACAGTGCGTGGCACACGCAAACGTCGAAATTAACACAAATAATTATTAATCAAAAATGGCATGATTAACCTGAACATTTTTTTTTATACGCTGAAGCATGCAGCGCTCAGAACGTACTCCCTTTTGTCGGATTCGAGAAAGGGGATCATGAACAATTTAATACAATTATTTTTTATGTTGGCATGCATGGAGGCCTGACATTTTTTTTTGATGGAAGACTAAAAGGACTAGAAGGACTATGTGTTACTGTGGGGTGAGAAGCATTGGAGGAAGAAAACCGAATTGATGCACGCCCACAGTTGTATTAACTTCAGGTATCAAAACTCAAGAACAGAACAAATGAATCATGTCCGAGCGAGAGCAGCGGGGACATGATACAACAACCGAATCGACAACTAAATACCCAGGCAGTATGCCGAAGATCAGAAACGTGGACAGCTACATAATGTGTGAATGTAAGTAGATGGTGATAAATATGTTACGTTAAGTTGGAAGAGCAAAGTAATAATATTTGAGACGAGCGACGAATGAACCAACCGGTTGGCGCGAGAGCAGAGCGAGAGTGGGCAGAATGCCACGTTGCCGAGACTGTAATCGACTATGTTCTAAATATAAATTAAAGTTACGAATACAGAAACTGATTATAGGAAAATCAGGTACGATGAGTTACAAGAGAAATATGAAGACTGAAAACAAATTGCAGATGAATCTGGTAAACCAATAACATATTAATAATATGAAAGTATACGAATTATTTACGTTCTAGATTCGTTCCGGCGACAAATATGACGCGGGAATACTATAACTGCTGAGATGGGTAAAACGCTGCAAAATAAAGATAAGCCGAAGCACCACATGACTTTCCATCCCAGAGCGGAGCGTACAGAACACATAAGAAAAGAAAAAAATACATCACACTAATAATACATGAAGTCAGGCCGGCGTCGAAATCTCACGATGCGGCCGAAGCGCGTCCGTACCACCGGCTCCGGCGACTGCCCCGACACTGCAGGTCGGCTCGGACCATCACCACTGGGAGGGTCACTGTCACTGGGTCAGTCGTCCCATCACTGTCACTGGGCATCCGCGGATCGCCGCGACACGACGGCAGCAGCGGCTGGTCGCCGTGACACGGCAGCTGTGGGTCAGGCGCCCCAGCAGCCGGAGACGCGGCGAGATGCGGCGGGTCGCCGCGACACAGCAGCTGTGGGTCAGGCGCCCCAGCAGCCGGAGACGCGGCGAGATGCGGCGGGTCGCCGCGAGAGGGCGGCCGGCAGTCGCCGCCAGAGGTCGGCCCCGGCGGCGCCCCAGCGCCCGGAGACCCGCGCTCAGTAGGCGGAGGTGTCCGGCGCGCTCGCTCCTCCTCAGGTCTCGACACTGAGGTCGCGGGGTATTGCGCTCCCCTGGAACAGTCCTGGTCAAGGGGCACGGGCATACATACAGGCTTCAGGCGGTCAATACTGACAGTGTCGTGCTCACCTGAAGGGAGCTCCAAAACAAAAAACTTCTGAGTCCGACGGACAACCTTCAGGGGCCCGCGGTAAGGGGCCTCCAGGGGGCGGCGTACGCGGTCAACGCGCAACCACACATGAGTACAGGTGGTCAGGTCGGCGGGAACGAAAGATGATGGTACCCTGGCATGATGATGACCGCGCGATAGGGAAACGAAATCAATCTCCGACATGTGGTGAGCCAGCTCGCGGATGAACTTCTTCCCAGAAGTGCCGCTTGTCCATGCGGCAGAACACTGCGGGAACAGCAGCTGTGTTCCCGTGACGGCTGTAAAAGGGGAAAAAACCAGACTCGTTCGGCATGGCGCGAATGCCAAGCAGAACGACAGGCAGTGCGCGCAGCCACTCCTGTTTGCGAGAACGAATAGCTGCCTTCAGTGTACGATGAAATCTTTCAACCATGCCGTTACAGGTAGGGTGATAAGATGTGGTTCGCAAGCGATGAAATCCAACCATTGCTGACAAATGTTGAAATAACTCTGATTCAAACTGAGCACCCCTGTCAGTGACCACATACAGGGGAACTCAAAATCTCGAGACCCATATCTCCAAAAACGCGGAAGCGACACTTTCTGCAGTAATATTAACTAAGGGCGTAGCTTCTACCCAGCGGGTGGCACGATCGATGCAGGTTAACAAATAACGAAATGGAGAAGTGAACGGTTGACCATGAGGTACAGACGGGGGTAGGGGTAAAACGATATCAATGTGTACCGTTTCAAAACGCGCAGAAGGCACGTCAAATGATCCCGGAGCAGACCTCGTGTGGCGGTGGACTTTTCCCTCCTGGCAAGACAGACACTCACGCACCCAGTGATGAATATCCCTGCGTATAGAAGGCCAAAAGTACCGAGAAGTCAACAAGCGAGTTGTGGCTTTACGACCGGGGTGAGACAGGTTGTGAAACCTGCCGAAGACTGAGCGGCGGCACGCCTCAGGTACGAACGGCCGCGGCTGAGGGGTCGTCATGTCACAGAGGACCGTCACACCATCTGCGAGGGATACTGGCTCGAGGGAGTCTCGCAGACGGAAGGTCTCCTCATCCTGCTCCTGCTGTTCTGCGATAAAGTGGAGGTCACACGAGTCGAGGGACACAGCGAGGACAGGGCGACTGAGACAGTCGGCGACAACGTTATCACTGCCACGGATGTACCGCACATCCATGACATACTCGGTAATCACCGACCAGTGGTGCTGCTGGCGATCAGACTTCGCCACGTGTTGACTGCGAAACGCACTCACGAGGGGTTTGTGGTCGGTGAGGAGAGTGACTCGCCGACCCTCGATGACGTCACGGAAGTGTAACGTGGCCAGGTAAGCTGCGAGGAGCTCTCTGTCGTAGGCCGCGTATCTCTGCTGTGGCTGGCTGAGTTTCCTGGAGAAAAATCCGACAGGAATCGACTCTCCATCGACGATCTGGTGAAGGACGGCTCCGACAGCGACCTGTGAGGCATCGGTCACCAACTCATATGCATGGCACTGTGGTAGTGGGTGAGGCAGCGGACAGGCCCCGGCCAGCGCTGCCTTACTGTCGCTGAACGCTTGGGACTGCTGCTCGTCCCAAAGCAGCTCCTTACTCTTTGGGTTCAGACGAATCAGTTCAGTGAGGGGGTACACCACATCAGCGAAGCGAGGGATCATGCGCCGGTAGAAACCGAGAAGGCCGAGATAGCGGTGTAGAGCCGCTGAGTCAGGGGGTCTGGGCAGGTCAATAACCTCCGCTACTCTGGCCTGGGGAGGGCTGAGCCCCCTCTCGGACACCTGGTTCCCGAGGAACACGAGTGACGTTTGCATGAACTCACACTTTTTGAGGGAGATCCGGAGTTTGTGCTCAGCCAGCTTGCTGAACACAAGTCGCAGGTCAGCGACGTGCTGCGCCTCGTTCTCGGAAAACACCAGAATGTCATCCAGATAGATGAACACGCAGGGGACATCTCTGAAGATTCCATCCATCACACGCTGGAACGTGGCGCCAGAATTGCGCAGACCTAGGGGCATGAACACGTGCTCGAACAGCCCAAAAGGCGTGGTGATTGCGGTTTTCTCCACATCAGCAGGGTTCATGGGGATTTGGTGGTAGGCTCGAAGCAGGTCCACTTTGCTGAAACAAGTTATACCATGCAGTTTGGTGGACAGACTCTGGATGTGGGGGAGAGGATATCGATCTGGTCTGGTCACTGCGTTCAGAGCACGATAGTCACCAGTGACTCTCCACTCACCGGGGTCACGTTTGGGAACCAAGTGGATCGGGGAGGCCCAGGGAGACCTGGACGGGCGAATGACTCCTGTCTTCAACAGAACATCAAACGACTGTTTGGCAGCCTGCAGCTTGTCAGGTGGAAGCCGCCGCGGACTAGCAAAGGTCGGCGGGGTGCTACCAGTGTCGATGCTGTGGGTGGAGGTGAGAGATGAGTCATTGAACATGTTACCTGGTTGGCACGGTTCCAAAACAGAAGAGTGATCCCGCAGGATAGGTTGCACTATCTCGGGAAGAGCAGAGAGGTCGTTGACCACCAGGTTGACCGCAGGTTCGGTCGTCTGGACTCCAAGAACAGAGAGGGATGTGGTTGCATCTCGCAGGACCTGTGCACCACAGTCGACAATCAACGAATGGTATGACAGGAAGCCGTTACCCAGCAGTGGCTCTGTCACCTCAGCGATAACAAACGTCCACGTGAACTGGCGTCTCAGGTCAGGAAGGACAACATCAAGAGCAGCCTCTCCGTACACACGAAGCTGCTGACCACTAGCGGTAGTGATGGAGACGGCAGTGGGCTGGATCAGGATACCATTCACACACTCCTGTGGGATCAGTGAAACCCCAGCACCTGTGTCGACAACAAATCTCAGTGGCCGTGAACCAGCCTGGGCTGCAACCCGAAAAAGTGGCAGGCCAAGGGCTGCATTAACGGCCTGCCCCTCTAGCTTCCCTGAGGTGAGGGCGGTTCGCGAGCAGGTGAGGCCGAGCGCGACGAGGGCTGCACTCTGAGGTTAGCAGACCTGGATGGCCACTGACACCATGGTTTACACGTACGAGCATGTGCGCCGAAGAACACGTGAGCACGACACACTTTGGGTCTCTGTCCTTCGTGAAACGGTGTCAGACCTTGGACCGCACCAGACGCGCCAGCTTCACGAACCTGAGCGGGGTACCTGCGGAAGCTCGACTGTTGTTGCCTCAACTGTGGAGAAGCGAAGCGACACGGCAGGGAGTCATGAGCTGGGAAGCCTCGCTGGGGAGCTTCGCAGGTGTGACGGGGCTGAGACTGGCGGGGAAACTGGTGCTGACTCGCACCATGGCCGCACTGAGGTTCACCTTCGTTAACAACGTTCACCGCCGTGAGAGTCCCCTGGACAAGAGGGACCAGTTCGTCAGCAAGCTTCCCCAACTGCGAGAGAGTGAGCTCGCGCTGCGAGGCCAGCACCGGAGCGATGCTGGACGGGAGGGACTGAACGAATTTGTGACGAATCAGGTCATCCCCGACACCAACCTTGTCCGCCACTTCACGGAGCTCGCAGAGGAACAGAGATGGGCGTCCCGTCAACCGAGTCTTACTGATAAGACGCTCAAACAGTTCAGGTTTGGTTTTCTCATACATGTCGGTCACGACCTGCTGCAGTTCCTGGAAGTTCCTGCTAGTCAGGGTGGCCTGAGGGATGTGAGCGATGGTGTCAGGCGGGAGGGCTGACAGCACATGGTAGAACTTGGTTGCTTCCAAAGTGATTCCGGCAATGTGAAATTGGGCGTCCATGACCGCAAACCAGCCCTGGACAGCAGTTTCCATGAAAGCAGGGGGCTTGATACTGACACGATGAACAGGGGCTTCACTAACAGAATCCATAACTGCAATGTTGGGTTCGTCAGGCATAGTAATGACAAAGTATTCAAACAAATGTTCAGTAATGTTAAAATATATCAATGTTTAACTGTTAAATTATCATATGTTCACACAAAATATTCACCAGACAATACACATTCAATGGGAATCGGAGCGACCGAGCAGAACGGAGCAAAACCAGTGAAGCAGAATCAGCTGCGGGAATCAGTCAGCTGTGAAATCAGTCAGCTGACGGCGGGGCGGGCGACAAGGCGTGCCACCTGTACTTCAAAGAGGACTCGAACCATAGAAGAGGGCAAACAAATATCTCACCAAGACCGAAGGTGGAATGAACATTGTTGCCACGTTGAAGAAAGCGTGTCCAAATTAAGTTGGAGGATAGTCAGAATCAAGATCACGTCGGGGTCACCAAAACTGTGGGGTAAGAAGCATTGGAGGAAGAAAACCGAATTGATGCACGCCCACAGTTGTATTAACTTCAGGTATCAAAACTCAAGAACAGAACAAATGAATCATGTCCGAGCGAGAGCAGCGGGGACATGATACAACAACCGAATCGACAACTAAATACCCAGGCAGTATGCCGAAGATCAGAAACGTGGGCAGCTACATAATGTGTGAATGTGAGTAGATGGTGATAAATATGTTACGTTAAGTTGGAAGAGCAAAGTAATCATATTTGAGGCGAGCGACGAATGAACCAACCGGTTGGTGCGAGAGCAGAGCGAGAGTGGGCAGAATGCCACGTTGCCGAGACTGTAATCGACTATGTTCTAAATATAAATTAAAGTTACGAATACAGAAACTGATTATAGGAAAATCAGGTACGATGAGTTACAAGAGAAATATGAAGAATGAAAACAAATTGCAGATGAATCTGGTTAACCAATAACATATTAATAATATGAAAGTATACGAATTATTTACGTTCTAGATTCGTTCCGGCGACAAATATGACGCGGGAATACTATAACTGCTGCGATGGGTAAAACGCTGCAAAATAAAGATAAGCCGAAGCACCACATTACTACCACGTGTGCTCCCGTACCATTTCATATTTCAAACCTGTTTTAGCTTTACCAGTGCGCGCCCGCTCGGTCATCGCCCCAAAAAGGCGGTTTACTGGTGTAAGCCATGCAGTTCAGGAAGCCATGCAGAACTAACTGTATTATATGTTTTAACAGGGAACCTTATTAGGTATTATATTTTAATATTTAGTGTCACAACAAAATCGATTATGGGACCCTTGATGACTGTGGTGTAAATGTCAAATATCTTTTACAAACATTTTGCTGCCTTTGTTAGAAGTTTGGTGGACACTTGCGGCGAAGTGATAAAGGTTTCTTGAACTAAAAACTTTACGAAATAAGACATTAAGATTGAATACCCAATATAACTTACTGTAACCATTTAATCCAGAGTGGAAAGCCCCATCATTAGAGACAGGCGAGCGACTGCAAAACAAGTGAGGAAACGAACCGAACCGAACCCACGGCACAGTCCACGAACAGAACAAAACCCACGGCACAGTCCACGATATCTCCACTAAGCAATTTGTTACGACGAAATGGTCCGTGAAATGTGTGTAACAGCTTTGGACTTTTTGAGGAGCAGGACATCATGGTGTCACAATTGCACGAAACATTCCACAAGCTGAAAATTCGTGAAGTCTTCAACTTTGGCGATGGCCATTACTAAAATTCCGCTGTATTCTCCCTACTTGTTTTGATATAATTAATTTAATTGAAAGAATACAGAATAAGAATTGTTCTTGTTCACGATAGTCGTGGCAAGTTTTAGAGCCACTTGTTTACGGAAAAGTTAACAAAGTGAATCTGAAACGCGTGATCAAGGTTGGAGCTCGTGGCGTGATATATTTCATGAGAGAACATGGCAGAAATGTGTAAATATTCAGAGTTATAGTGTGGAGTAAGACATGTCCGAGGCAAATGTTGCAAGGAATTTAATCATTCAAAGCCAGTTTGTAATCGCAGACATTTAAATACTTTCAATAACTTATTGGACGACCAAGAGATACCGGTATTTAAATAACGGTAGCATATAACGATTCATCTTATAATAATAATTATTATTATTAGCCTATTGGCTATGTAACGATCAATTCAGATCAATCTTTCGAAGAAATCAGTCTTTACGGCTGATCCAATCTAACTCGATTTGCATAATTTTGGTTTAATAACTTTAGCCGAGTGGATGAAAAACGATAGCTGTTATCATCTGTAAAGCCAATATATGAAAGCCCCTTTCAATACAGTCAAAACCCTATTCATCAAGTAAATGCCAGAACATTTGTGAGAAAAAAAAAATATAAACCTAACAAAATCCATTGGAGAGAGAAAATGTAAGATTTATCCAATCCAAATACATTTTATCCTTTGAGTCCACCAACAATCCAACGCTGAGTCGATCCGAATCACATATCTCTGGGATATTTTGGATTGCTATAACCTCGTTCCATTCCAAACTTGCGGGCAAAGCGCCTTCAGCAGTTTGCACGTGAATGGAACAAACAAAATCGAGACCAATTTTGGCACAGTAATTCAGTCAAAAACCGGCCGGTTGGCTCCCGTGCTTCTGTCAGCTGCAATTAGCTGCAACCGGCTGTGCCAGTTTCGACTCGGTTTGCCTGTCGTCGAACTAAAAACAAGTGTAATGACTTAATGTTGTTTGTAATGCCGTTTGTCTTGACGGTCATAGCCGGTTTGCTTATTCAATGATAAGCCGTATTTTGTCAATACATATCAAGGCAAAATAGGAAAAATAGATTTATTTCATATCATGCATAAGTTTTCCCATTATCTTGAGACAGTGTTTATCTACCATCGCTATTTTCGCCAGGAATTGATTTATTTACTCATTTATTTATTGCAGATGTTTGTGGTATCCAATACATGTCATCTTGGTCGCCTCCAAGCGGCAACGGTACTGTCTACCGGCTTGAGCACCACCTACACAGCAGCAGCGCCACCACATAGCCAAAGTCATCAACTTCGCAACTCGGATCGTGACCAGAAAACGTCGTCACGAACACATCTCAACCGCACGACGGGAGCCTGGATGGATGTCATTTAGCACTATAGTTGAGTACAGAGACTTTGTGCTTGTACATTCGATGGTACGCCAAGAGCAGGGGCCACAGCGCCTTAAAAATCTCATATCTTACCGAGCCGATGTATCCGAGCGAACGACACGAGTAACCACTGCCAGACTATTAGAGCTGATGTGTGGAAAGACGAGCGACTGAATGAGGTGTACCAATGTTTTCCGCGGAAGGGTGTCGCTGAGTTTGCTGATCGTTAGAAGGCTATCGTAGCAACTACTATATAATTATACGTGTAAAATAACCCATACAACATGTGTCGCATGACTTTCGTAGACCTCTTGCCAATAGTGACCTTTTGTGACCTGACCTTGACCTTGACCTTTGCTTACAATTTCACTGTCGGTGATGTGCTAGATGTGTCATACCTTTGGGAGCTTTTTGTGCGATAATAGTCGTAATCTATGGCTTTGAGTGGAAAGTATGGCCATCAACTCAAATAACTCGATTTTGACCTTTCACCTGACCGTGACCTGACATGTGACCATATTTTAAGAATTTCGGTACGGATTATATCTGCCGCATTGAGAGCTTTCGATCGCCGTCTTGCGCGTCTCGCTGCGGTCATTGGTTCGGAAGATACGAGGGGTAAATTTCCCCCCCCCCCTCCCCAGCGCCGCGCGTTCGGCTGGAGACCCCAGCGCCGCGCGGGTTAAGTAACTACTCAATTGAATGCTTGTAAGTTTGTCGGTTATTTTTGCCATCACACTAAGAGTTTATCATCAAAAACTGTATTCTTATCAATCGCCTTGGGTATCAGTCAGACGTAGTTTGAAAACATAAACCTCAATATAACTTACATGTCATGTATTTATTTGGTTATACATCAAACCAAATCCTCCGCAATCGCACATAATCCGAAACCCGTCATTGCACATGACATGCAGAGGTGCATAATCTTACCCACTTGCCAACGTGCGAAGGTGACAGTTTTGGCCAAAACGATGGGATTTTTTTGTCAAATTTCCATGGATAGTGATCATATAAGAATATAGTTATTCTTCTGAAATTTGGTGACTGGGTCACTAATTGATGAATATTGGTGAAAACTAAGTATTTTTGGTGTCAAGATATATTCAATCCCAGCTACGCGAATGGTAAAGGAATTCCCTACGGTGCCAAAACCAGATGCCGAACGCTGCAAAATCTTACCCACGAGGCAATTGGGCCTATTCCTTCAACATTGTGACAGTCACAAAGTTGGCCAACATCGATTGTCACATTAAAGTGACAATGTGACACCTTTACCACTGCGAAATTTCCTTCAAATTTGGCTCTCGTTCACAAACTGACACAAGGGCGGCGCCACTAATTTTTGATGGGGGGGGGGGGGGGCATTTTTTTATCGTAGAAATCGAGTTTTAATGCAAATATCTAATAAAAAACGTAAAAAGAACGATAATAATAGTTTCTCAACAGTCAACTGACAGAACTATAACAGAACTTACACATCTTATTCATTTATGCATTACAGAATCGACCTTTCCAAAACAATTTACACTTGTCCTCATTATTCTTATATACAAAGCTGGTATACGTACGCAGTTTTCCAATTATAGACCTATATCTATTCTATCGGTTCTGTCAAAAGTTCTTGAATCAATAATGCATGACCAACTATTGACATTTATCACTGAACATAACGTCCTGTATGACAACCAATTTGCATTTAGGTCAAATCAGTCAACCTATATGCCATTATAACTAATTCAAGACTTCATAACAGCCAATATGACAGACAAAAGAAAAACAGCGGGAATTTATCTTGATCTAGCCCGTGCGTTCGACACAGTTAACAATGATATTATATTGATGATACTCTCTAAATACTGAATTGTTGGAGACTCTCTCAATCTGTTAAGATACTACCTCACGTCACGAACGCAACAACTTAAATATGATGGCATAATCACAGATGCAGTTGACTCAACCTGCGGGGTCCTACAAGGCTCCCTTTTGGGACCCCTTCTGTTTTTATTGTACATAAATGACTCACACACAGCTTGTGGTGAGGCAAAAATACTACATTTTGCTGATGATACAGCCCTGCTCTGCTCCTACATATGCTGACCTCCAAAGTGTCATATCACGTTCATTTCCCAAGATATCTGTGCGGCTATGCCAACAGATTGTCTTTGTCAATACCCAAAACTTTTTATCAACTTTACTCAACACAGGAGACTGAAGTAAATATGAATATTCCAGTAGGAGGCGCTCACTTAAAGCGAGCTAAGACGGTCAAGTATCTTGGTGTATTAGTCGATGACAACCTGCAATTTAAAACACCCATAAACAAAGTGTCAGGCATATGCAGCAGAGACCTTGGTGTTTTATATAGAGCCAGATTTTTACTAAACAGAGAGCTATTCCCCCTCCTTTATAATACATTGATCTTACCCTATCTAACGTACTGTTCAGTCATCTGGGGCTCCAACTACCACTTATCTCTTAAACCTATCATCACAGTTCAAATACGTGCTATACGTCTAATAATGGGGGTTGATCCCAGAACTTCAACTTCTCGTCTTTTCCGTGAGCTCCGTATGCTGAAATTCGTTGAGTTGGTTAAATACCATATGCTCTTAGTTTTACATGACTTCATCACTGGTCGGGTCCCAAGCCCAATTGCAGATCAAATAACCATAGCTCATGTGAATAGACCAACACGACACATACGCCACTTCCAAGAGCATACCACGACTAACGCTGGAAGCGTCCCACCAAACTATCGACTCACGAATTATCAACAATATTCACCTTATTGTGCTGGCCCGTTCCTGTGGAATGATGTCATAGCCACGTTGGTTCCTAATCTGAATGACATCCCCAGATCAAAAGCCTTGTTTAAAAAATGTGTCAAAACTATTTTCCTTGATTCATATTAAGGTACTGTCTGTCTAGTATGTATGTACATACATTCGTTAATTTAGCAGCTGTTATAGATGTCATTATGACATTTTATCATTGTGTTTTCAACAGTATATCTAACCTCTTGCCTCATTATATAATACAAGCTAATGTTTGTCACTGTATTCACTTTAGTTGTACCCAGTAGTTACATTTTGTTTAACTTGAAACAATTAATTCGGTGCTGCGAGGTGTGACCACAGGAAACATAGTGACCTTTGCCACCCACGTAGTCACTTAAGCCCAGTAAAATAATATGTAATTGTATAATATGTAATTGTATGTATATGTATAATACCTATATATAATAAATATGTCTATATTGTCTATATTGCGGGGTGTGATACTGTATAATATGTATTACACCACGAGCGAGTATAAATATGCAGTTAATCGACGAGGCGAAGCCGAGTCGATTAACGCATCTTTATACTCGCGAGTGGTATAATAATTTTATCCCACGCCGCTATGCTAAAAAAATCAGCACCAGCAGTGATATATTTTCGCAATATTTTCGCATTCCTAGCTCAGCTTTGTTACTACCAGTAGTATATTGGTGTAATTTAAAACAAATTTGCCCATATTTACTAAGAATCGGTCGAAAGTTTACTAAAGCCCCACCCGAAGATTTCACAGCCGTCGATTATCAGATTGATAATCACCATATGGTGATTAAATTCCGAGTTAACTGACGGTCGGTTTAAAAAATAGCTTTAGCACGTGATTCAATAGCAAAGAGAGATATCGGCGTGGGATAATATGGGGTATAATACTCTATATTATATGTCATATTTCGTATATATTAGTATATATGTTTCAACTTTGAACACCATCATTGCGCATGTATGTTTTACTGGGTCTTGTCATTTAATGTTCCTGATGTTGATCGATGTTCCGTTATATTGAATACACAACCGGTGGAATCCGGCAACAACAACAATTTGTCATAATTCGTAAAATATTAATATTTTTTACATGTGACGTCACAATAATCTTGCGTCACCAAAATAAGTTGTGGCGTCATACCGGCAAAACTCTATCCTTGAATCAGAATATGTAAACAACACTAACAACAAGTAAGAACCTCGTTCGCTGAGCAATATGTCATAATTTGAATAATACAAATATTCATATTTGTACATGCGTGAAATGTGAATGTTCGCTGATTGCCCAAACGGTTTGAAACTCACAGGATGTCATCAGGTGATACGTACCTACGATTCTCTTATATCGGATTTCTTTTCATATCGGTGACCTAAGGCCAGGTCGATTTCGTGACCTCCCCATAACAAATAAATGGGGCAAAATGAAAACACGCATACATCCATAAGAAATGGCTAAATTTGACCAGTTTTTACCACCATTGTGTCAAATGCAAAGCTCTATGTCACGTGTCTGTTATTTGACCTCTACGAGGTCAACTTAGGTGACCCCCAGGTCACGTATGGGTTTTCTTCAATAACTTTTTACCAAATCATGGTAGAGCAATGAGGTTTTCGCCAATGTATTTGGCTTGTCGAGACGAATCAATTCATGTAAGAGTTGACACTAACCTGACCTTGACCTGACTTGAGGTCAGGTCAATTGCTTTTGGGTTTGACCTTACTAGGACACCCAACATATCTTTCGATGGGTCTCAACGAGACAAACACAATGGTGAATTGTTTTTTTACTCTATCATGCTTCTGTCAAAACGTTATTCCTTAAAAACAATTCGGTGATTTTGAGAACGTTTCAAATTCAATGGCTGCTGCTGACTTTGATCTTAGGTCAATTCTGATGAAACTTTGGTGATAGCAAATTCAATTATCTTTGTATTTTGTTCTCTTCTGCACGTCACTAGCTCTGTTACTTATCGACATATAGACGGTTTTATCAAGGATACTCATATATGGCCGAAATGTAACCTTAGGTGACCTCTGATAACCGCAATATTGACCTGACCTAACACAAAACTTATGTACTTTCGCTAGAGCTTGTCTCGAGCTATCTAACGCCATTTTCTGCTTGTCGCTACGTTGTGTGGTTTTCGAGATCCTAGGAAGGGGGGGGGATCACCCCCCCCGGCAGTTCGTGGTTGGCGCGAACCCCCGGCAGTGCGCGTGTTAATATATCTTTGCTGTTATTGGAATGGAACCCACTGATAAGCACAACTGTGTATATCAATGTCATTCCTTTTTAATTATGTGTTCATTAGATGTGGGACTTGTCACGAGGACTGGATTAAACCATCCTTATTGGGAACAGCACCAAAACGAACTTTCACCTTCTTTTACACTGTCCATGAACTGTTGACACAAATTTTAAAGGACACAATTCTGAGTTCATGCTTCAAGAAATTCATGACACAGCATTTGATGAAAATGCCTGTACCCGCACAGCTCAAGCTGGGATATTGCTGAGAGTGGTTGTTTTATTTGAATTATTTCTGCTAAGTTGATACGTTTCATAATTTTAACGCCCAGAAGAATGGGGAAACATTTGTGTTAGGAACATTTGAAGAGCATAAGCAAAACAAACCACCCTTTAACCCGCGAGTTACTGGGGTATATTCCATAACGCGACTTACGGGGGGGGGGGGGGGGGGGGGGGAGTTTCCCCCTCGGATCTCCGGAAATACTTGACAGATTATAAAAATTCAAACGGAATTTGATAGCCCTGGTAAATTTATCAAGAGAAACTTAATATTGTTGACCTCGAAGTCACCAATGACGTCACAGATCAGGTCAAGTACAAAATGTTTGACCGTGTCAAAAGGTCTCGATGGATTGAATTGTCGCGCAAAATTGCAATATTAAACACATAAGCAGTCGATAAATTGGCATGATTCGTGTGTCTGACACTTCTAAGTACCATCCTAAGCTATTTATGACCCTGGGCTCAAGTCAAGGTCATCCGATGTCACGAGGTCAAACTGCATATTACGGTCATTAGGCGTTGTAACACATGTTTATGGGTTTGTTTTTCGTCTAGAACGCGAAAAATGACCTTAGAACATTGTTTGTTGCATATAAATAGAAGAAAAAAGCAATAACGGAAACGCATTTTTTATGCATATTAATGCTGTGATAGGTGGTGGATTTTTGTCATTTATAGGTCATAAGTCAGTTATTTTTGAAGATATCGACTTCAAATTTGGTACACCTATTCACCGAACACGTCTCGACCACAAATATTCCGGTTTTTGGATAATTATATTTTTTTTGAAATTTTGACAACAAAAAATATTTGGATTTCTAAAATTTTTGAATAAAAAAGAGTGAAATTTGAGATGTCAGTTTCATAGCCCAGTCTATTGTTAGTAATTTTATTTAAGACACTTGAAGTTATCTAAAAAATTGTACCTTTGACGGCGTTTTCCGCAAACCATTATTTTTCAACAAAAACCGAAGAACATGACGTCACTCTGACGTCATTTCCGGTTGACCTATCATAACCTCATCTTTTTGCTTTTGCCAACATGTGTAGAATTGATGTGATAGAAGGTACGAAAAGATTCGTGACGATACTAGCGTTGGTTTAGGAGTTATTGCAAAATAACAGTAAGGGGGGCAACAAATAGCCCCCCACTAAGTCGCGGGTTAACCCGTCATTGGCCGGGGGAAATGTTGCCCCCCTGACAAGCTTTCGCGATAGCTCAAAACCCAATGGTGTTATCAACGTGAAACTTTGTGTACCTTCTCCCACAACAATGTTACATCTTCTGTAAAAATGAAGCAATTTCTTCGATATTTTTTTAGATATAGAACATTTAGTGACGTTACTACACACGAGTTTGACGACACAATCAGCTTAACTTTAACAGGCCGTACAAAGGCTACTTTTTATAGCAAAATGCAATACAAAACGTCAAAAGATAGAAAATGGCAAGGCCAAAAAAAAAGATTTGTATTTAATTTTTATTTTTTAAAACGCTGTTTTATGTAAACAATGGCTGCAATTAAAGATTCGAGCTTTCGTTATTACAACATTTTCCAGATTAAAATATTTTCGCATTTGAACAAGTTAGCTAATCTAAAGTCAGGCGCACTCTCTGGGTGGCGCACTCTCTGGGTGGCGCACTCTCTGGGTGGCGCACTCTCTGGGTGGCGCACTCTCTGGGTGGCGCACTCTCTGGGTGGCGCACTCTCTGGGTGGCGCACTCTCTGGGTGGCGCACTCTCTGGTTGGCGCACTCTCTGGGTGGCGCACTCTCTGGGTGGCGCACTCTCTGGGTGGCGCACTCTCTGGGTGGCGCACTCTCTGGGTGGCGCACTCTCTGGGTGGCGCACTCTCTGGGTGGCGCACTCTCTGGGTGGCGCACTCTCTGGGTGGCGCACTCTCTGGGTGGCGCACTCTCTGGGTGGCGCACTCTCTGGGTGGCGCACTCTCTGGGTGGCGCACTCTCTGGGTGGCGCACTCTCTGGGTGGCGCACTCTCTGGGTGGCGCACTCTCTGGGTGGCGCACTCTCTGGGTGGCGCACTCTCTGGGTGGCGCACTCTCTGGGTGGCGCACTCTCTGGTTGGCGCACTCTCTGGTTGGCGCACTCTCTGGGTGGCGCACTCTCTGGGTGGCGCACTCTCTGGGTGGCGCACTCTCTGGGTGGCGCACTCTCTGGGTGGCGCACTCTCTGGGTGGCGCACTCTCTGGGTGGCGCACTCTCTGGGTGGCGCACTCTCTGGGTGGCGCACTCTCTGGGTGGCGCACTCTCTGGGTGGCGCACTCTCTGGGTGGCGCACTCTCTGGGTGGCGCACTCTCTGGGTGGCGCACTCTCTGGTTGGCGCACTCTCTGGTTGGCGCACTCTCTGGGTGGCGCACTCTCTGGGTGGCGCACTCTCTGGGTGGCGCACTCTCTGGGTGGCGCACTCTCTGGGTGGCGCACTCTCTGGGTGGCGCACTCTCTGGGTGGCGCACTCTCTGGGTGGCGCACTCTCTGGGTGGCGCACTCTCTGGGTGGCGCACTCTCTGGGTGGCGCACTCTCTGGGTGGCGCACTCTCTGGGTGGCGCACTCTCTGGGTGGCGCACTCTCTGGGTGGCGCACTCTCTGGGTGGCGCACTCTCTGGGTGGCGCACTCTCTGGGTGGCGCACTCTCTGGGTGGCGCACTCTCTGGGTGGCGCACTCTCTGGGTGGCGCACTCTCTGGGTGGCGCACTCTCTGGGTGGCGCACTCTCTGGGTGGCGCACTCTCTGGGTGGCGCACTCTCTGGGTGGCGCACTCTCTGGTTGGCGCACTCTCTGGGTGGCGCACTCTCTGGGTGGCGAACTCTCTGGGTGGCGCACTCTCTGGGTGGCGCACTCTCTGGGTGGCGCACTCTCTGGGTGGCGCACTCTCTGGGTGGCGCACTCTCTGGGTGGCGCACTCTCTGGGTGGCGCACTCTCTGGTTGGCGCACTCTCTGGTTGGCGCACTCTCTGGGTGGCGCACTCTCTGGGTGGCGCACTCTCTGGGTGGCGCACTCTCTGGGTGGCGCACTCTCTGGTTGGCGCACTCTCTGGGTGGCGCACTCTCTGGTTGGCGCACTCTCTGGGTGGCGCACTCTCTGGTTGGCGCACTCTCTGGGTGGCGCACTCTCTGGGTGGCGCACTCTCTGGGTGGCGCACTCTCTGGTTGGCGCACTCTCTGGGTGGCGCACTCTCTGGGTGGCGCACTCTCTGGTTGGCGCACTCTCTGGGTGGCGCACTCTCTGGTTGGCGCACTCTCTGGTTGGCGCACGCTCTGGGTGGCGCACTCTCTGGTTGGCGCACTCTCTGGTTGGCGCACTCTCTGGGTGGCGCACTCTCTGGTTGGCGCACTCTCTGGGTGGCGCACTCTCTGGGTGGCGCACTCTCTGGTTGGCGCACTCTCTGGTTGGCGCACTCTCTGGGTGGCGCACTCTCTGGTTGGCGCACTCTCTGGGTGGCGCACTCTCTGGGTGGCGCACTCTCTGGGTGGCGCACTCTCTGGGTGGCGCACTCTCTGGGTGGCGCACTCTCTGGTTGGCGCACTCTCTGGGTGGCGAATGTAACTGTGATTATGCAACTGTGATTATGTAACTTAGGAAATACTCACCAACCAGAGAGCGTGCGTTAGTTTTGATTAAATAACTTTTTCAAATGCGAAAATATTTTAATCTTGAAGATGTTGTTATAACGAAAGCTTCATTCTTTAATTGTGGCCATTGTTTACATGACAAAATATTGTCATGTTATTGATCATCCCAGTCTACGGGGGCAAATCTTGTATATTCAATACTATATTTGCCATGGTATCAGTTTGTCCATGACCACAAGCAGTATGTTTGTTCTCAACTGTGACCAGGTTTTATATAAGATCTCTCATATGTTCTGTTGTTGTTGTAACATTGCTATTTCTGTAGTAAACTTCTTGATGTGGTTTCCCTGCAAAGTCATGATGTATAAACATTTCTTGAAAATATTAATTATAACTTCTGAAGCATCTATTCAGGTCTACCTGAACACATCTAACTTAGGATTCTAAAAACAACAAGTTTCAGGACCCCATTTTGATTTTGTCGCGTATTGTGACATATGTTGTGCTCTAATAGTGTGTCCGTGACAGCCTAGACATTTTTTGCACCTCTTTATCTCATGGTGCAGATGTCGTAGTCACCAGTAAAACGCCTTTTTGGGCGATGACCGAGCGGGTGCGCTCTGGTAAAGCCAGAAAAAGGTTTGAAATATGAAACGGTACGGGAGCACACGTGGTAGTAACACATAGTCCTTTTAGTCCTCCATAAAAGTTGCCAGGCAGTATGCATGCCAACATAAAAATTAAGTTTGATTAAATTGTTCATGAACTCCTTTCTCGAATCCGCCAAAAGGGAGTACGTCCTGAGCGCTGCATGCTTCAGCATATACATTAATGCTTAGATTAATAATGCCATTTTTGATCAAGAATTAGTTTTGTTCATTTCGATGTTTGCGTGTGCCACGCGCTGTGGTACCACCCCTATCAGAATACATCATACCAAAACCAAAATTGATTTGATGGTCCTATCCAATGGTGAAAACCCGATCTCAATCGGAGAAGTGGTTGCAAAGTTATTAGCTTCCGAAAAGCGTCTGTACGGCCGTGTCGGGTCGGGTCGGCAGGTCAAATGTAAATTTGTCTAGTAAGTTGACGAGAAACCTCACGGGCGCTTCGCGTCCGGTCGGTAATTATTTGGCAGTAATATGGTAGCTAATAACAAGGCTGGAGCACCGGCGATTCATTCAATGCTCATATTTTACTATGGTAGATAATGTGAATAGTTTGGTTAATAGAAGACGCAATGCGCTGCAGGCACGATCATGAGGACTTATCATAGAGGCATGCGCTGCAGGCACGGTTGGATTGAGCTAGCACAGACGGAGTAAATGGTTTAGTCTTACATATAATCGTTTGAGTAGAAAGTCGTTAGAATTGTTGCCCAGCAACAGCGTTGTTTACCAAACAACCATTGGCACCAATACCATAATTGTTGGGTATTTTTTTTTTAGATAAACACTTTACACTATACAGGGTGTCCCAAAATTGATGAGCGGTTGTTTCTCGTTAAATACAAACCAAAGAAGAAAAGGGTGGTTCCTTATATTTTTGCCCACGTTTTCCCTGACTCGGAAACACTCCCGCATACGCTCCGGCACCTCGCTCATCAGGTTGCCGAGTATGTGTGCGTTGATTATCCGCCATGCCGTTTACAGGTTTTGTTCCAGGGCCTTTTCTGAGGTAGCGGGTGTCATCTTGTTGGGGTCGTTCTTGACGACTGCCTAACAAATTTCGATCGGTGACAGGTCAGGGCCATTGCCTGGTTAGACCCCTTCTCTGCAAAAGTCCGAAAGTAACTGCGACACAAATTCTTGGTCTTCTTGGCATGATAGACTAGAGCGCCGTCTTGTTAAAACAAATGTTATAGACATGTCCGGCAGGAGTTTGACATCGGTTGGCAGGCCATTCCCCTTCTTCGCAGCATCGCTGATGTTCTGGCCATTTTCAGCACTTCCTTGGCATAGTAGTCGGCAGTGCCTGTCTGGTTGCGAGGCACGATATGCAGGTCAGAGAGGCCTCTGTCGCTCGTCATGTCTCAGATGAGGATTTTCAGGAGGCCGCTTTTCGGTGATATGCAACTCCTCGCTGTTTTGGGCCCAAACCTGGTCGTTTTATAACCATTGGGTGGATACGATTCACTGGCGACCTGATTCAGGGTCATGGCACCTCTGGCCATTTACAACCGCGAGGTTATGCATCAATGTCATGTCATGTCACTCATTCACCATTGACGAGATGTGGTACGGGCTCTTTGGGTACCTCCAAAGAAATTACCTCACGCTGTGCCCAACCGGTTAAGCTCGGGTCGGCCGCACGGGTTCTGTGATCACCCGACATGTGGATATTACCTACAGCTGCAGGTTTCGATACAATTCCGTTTGTTCGCCGGTCGTGGGAGACGTTTGAAACATGGGCACCACCAACCGCTCATACATTTTGGGACACCCTGTATGTATTGAAGTATTAGGTACGTACTTATCAATCATATAATGTGGTTCTGATTATACTACAGATATTTATATTAAACAACTGGCATTCATTTTTTAGCATTATTTGGAAATAGCAGCGTGGGAAGACAAAAATGACAGCAAGTGCGGTTCGCACTTAAAGTTAATATTTAAGTGAAGATAAGCACGGGAGGCGGCTCAGATTCCTCAGATGAGGTTGGAGGATATGAACATACAAAAGGTGAGTGGGTAATGACAGGTAAACAAAAACAGGCCCACTTAGACCATCAAACTGTCTGAGATGATTTTCATCCGGGAACATGGGAAGGTTGGATTACGTCATTATGACGTCATCCTAAAGCCCGCCAGCCATTCGTGAACGGGGGCTGGCAAGATCCAAGGCGACCGCCTGGAACCGTATGCTGCTTAAAAAAACATGTATAGATACAAATACTAAAAGATACAATACAATTAATATCTTCAATAAAATATTATACAAAATACGAACAACCTACTTCTTTGGACTTGCCGGGACTTGCCGACTTGCCGGAATTTGTCATCGATTGGTACCTAAAATTTCGCTTGAGATTACTCGCGTGCTGTTATTATTAAAGCGCTTCGGCCGCAAATTTGGATTGGAACGCAACAAAATGCAGTACATACAACCCTAAGACACTCTGCATCATACTGTGTTTCGTCATGTCCAGGCCACCCCCGGGCCCGCCTCCAGTCACCCCGGGCCCGCCTCCAGTCACCCCGGGCCCGCCTCAGTCACCTCATCACGTCCAGGCCACCCCCGGGCCCGCCTCCAGTCACCCCGGGCCCGCCTCAGTCACCTCATCACGTACAAGCCACCCCCGGGCCCGCCTCCAGCCACCCCGGGCCCGCCTCAGTCACCTTATCACGTCCAGGCCACCCCGGGCCCGCCTCCAGTCACCCCGGGCCCGCCTCAGTCACCTCATCACGTCCAGGCCACCCCGGGCCCGCCTCCAGTCACCCCCGGGCCCGCCTCCAGTCACCCCGGGCCCGCCTCAGTCACCTCATCACGTCCAGGCCACTCCCGGGCCCGCCTCCAGTCACCTCATCACGCCCAGGCCACCCCCCGGGCCCGCCTCCAGTCACCCCGGGCCCGCCTCAGTCACCTCATCACGTCCAGGCCACCCCCGGGCCCGCCTCCAGTCACCCCGTGCCCGCCTCAGTCACCTCATCACGTCCAGGCCACCCCCGGGCCCGCTTCCAGTCAACCCGGGCCCGCCTCAGTCACCTCATCACGTCCAGGCCACCCGGGCCTGCCTCAGTCACCTCATCACGTCCAGGCCACCCCGGGCTCGCCTCCAGTCACCCCGTGCCCGCCTCAGTCACCTCATCACGTCAAGGCCACCCCCGGGCCCGCATCCAGTCACCTCATCACGTCCAGGCCACCCCGGGCCCGCCTCCAGTCACCCCGGGCCCGCCTCAGTCACCTCATCACGTCCAGGCCACCCCGGGCCCGCCTCCAGTCACCCCGGGCCCGCCTCAGTCACCTCATCACGTCCAGGCCACCCCGGGCCCGCATCCAGTCACCTCATCACGTCCAGGCCACCCCGGGCCCGCCTCAGTCACGTCATCACGTCCAGGCCACCCCGGGCTCGCCTCCAGTCACCCCGTGCCCGCCTCAGTCACCTCATCACGTCCAGGCCACCCCCGGGCCCGCCTCCAGTCACCCCGGGCCCGCCTCAGTCACCTCATCACGTCCAGACCACCCCGGGCCCGCCTCCAGTCACCTCATCACGTCCAGGCCACCCCGGGCCCGCATCCAGTCACCTCATCACGTCAAGGCCACCCCCGGGCCCGCCTCCAGTCACCTCATGACGTCCAGGCCACCCCGGGCCCGCATCCAGTCACCTCATCACGTCAAGGCCACCCCGGGCCCGCATCCAGTCACCTCATCACGTCCAGGCCACCCCCGGGCCCGCATCCAGTCACCTCATCACGTCCAGGCCACCCCGGGCCCGCCTCCAGTCACCTCATCACGTCCAGGCCACCCCCGGGCCCGTCTCCAGTCACCTCATCGCCTGCCTCGTCACCCCCGCTGACGTCATATCGGGCCGCAGGCTGCAATCACACGGCCGCTTCTGTAACATATCACCTTACCTGCCTCGTCACCCCCGGTGACGTCATATCGGGCTGTATCACCTTACCTGCCTCGTCACCCCCGGTGACGTCATATCGGGCTGCCAGGCTTCAATCACACGGCCGCTTCTGTAACATTGCTGCTCGGGATTCCTGGAGTGCCCGCGCCCGGCCAACCCAGTAATTATGCCATGGAATCGCCGGCGGAATTCCACCGGTAGTGTTCTCGGTAGAGCGTCGTAACCCGCCGCCCCTGCTCTTCCATCTGCGGTAGATCGGCACAAATGACCGGCATGTTGGGCAGTCAACGGTCCGATCGGTGTCCGGGATTGATTTACGGACGTACTCTCACCGGAAATGGTTCAGGCGGGAGTGTTTCGCCCCGGGCGCAGGAGTGGCTCGTAGGAGTCTGCTGTGGAGGGGTCCCCTGCAGATGGAGCCCACTTCCGTCAGCTGCCTGGTTTGCTGGCTGTAGCCAGGGCGCTCCTGGTCGAGTGAGTAAAGTGCGGCCAAATGAAAGGCGGCGAATAGACGGGAGCCGGTAAAGAGCGGCGTCCTCGAGAGGCTTGCCAAGGAAGCAGGTAGTTCAATGTTTTACAACTCATTGCAACACGTCATGTAACTGATGCATATATGAATCCTGCGATATCAAATGCTCTTCTGTTTTGCATACAACAATATCGAGAAACTTATATCTTACAAATACAGTTCGTATAGATAAACCGCAGGAAAAGGTATGACAGTTGCACATTTGGGAGTTGTCCACATTTGCGAAGCAATACGAGATTTGGTAGCATGTGCCCACTTCTTAAAAAAATAGTGTTTTACTTCTACCCGTCTGCGTTTCCAAGCACGCCATATATTATAAAGCAGTGTTGCACAATGTAATAATTTAAATATTTATGTTTCTGAAAATAGCGTAACGCCAAGGTGCAGCAGCAACTGATTCACCACAAACCTTCTTTGCAAAAGTTGTCTAATTTTCTTAAAATTAGGAAGCTAAGGGGCCATCGGGGCCATGATCCCCAAGATAATAGAAGAAGGACGAAAATAGATACGCTTCCTAATTTTAAGAAAATTAGACAACTTTTGCAAAGAAGGTTTGTGGTGAATCAGTTGCTGCTGCACAAGCAAGCGAATTCCGATATGTTTTTTTACTATGTTGTACTTTGAGGATTTAGCCCCTCAAACAACAGTTTTAGCCGTCCTAGATCTGCCAGTGGATAGCTTTGAACTTACCTACCTTTTGTTGTGGAATTCGTCTCCAAGCATGCCTTTTGACAATATTTTGGCAACATAGCACTCGGGCTTGAATCTGCTTGGTGCTTTATAAAGTGACGGCTTCTGGCACCAACTCCGTACAGAGCATCGAAACTCCCGCCACTTGTCTTGATGTTTGAATGACTAATTCGATATTGAAATACTTTCTGACAGAGATGTACAACTTTCTCTACTTGCATTGGCAATGTTTTGCCTTGAATGTCTTCATCAGCAGCTAGCCTATACATTTCGGTGCAATACCATTTCATATTACAGCGGCACACCATCAAAATAAATTCGTTTATTTTGCTATGCCATGACATGGCAACATGGCAACATGGCAACTAATTTTACCGCAATCAATACCCTAAATTAGCGTGATTGATTTCCTAAAAATCTATCCAACTGAGCGCAGAGATGCCATTTCAAAAGTGGTGACGCGTCGCTACAGATCCACTGATATAAATCCACCACAGTTCGACACCCGTCCAGTCTTCAAACTGGTTTTACTCACAGTTTAACATACATTTCTGAAAACCAGTCAGACTGGCCGTACAGGCGTTCACTTTTTATGCCTCTTTTGAACATTTTTCACATTCCAGGTTTCACTTTCCCCGTGTCCTCTAAGGTTGATTGCGTGGCGCGACAGGTGTAGTGTGCCCGGGCCGCAGTGACTGTTGGTACCTCGGCCGGCCCGCAGCGACTGATGGTACCTCGGCCGGCCCGCAGTGACTGTTGGTACCTCGGCCGGCCCGCAGCGACTGATGGTACCTCGGCCGGCCCGCAGCGACTGATGGTAGCCGTCCTGTCCGGTACCTCGGCCGGCCCGCAGCGACTGATGGTAGCCGCCCTGTCCGGTACCTCGGCCGCACCGCAGTGACTAATGGTACCTCGGCCGGCCCGCAGTGACTGATGGTACCTCGGCCGGCCCGCAGCGACTGATGGTACCTCGGCCGGCCCGCAGTGACTGATGGTAGCCGCCCTGTCCGGTACCTCGGCCGGCCCGCAGTGACTGATGGTAGCCGCCCTGTCCGGTACCTCGGCCGGCCCGCAGTGACTGATGGTAGCCGCCCTGTCCGGTACCTCGGCCGGCCCGCAGCGACTGATGGTAGCCGCCCTGTCCGGTACCTCGGTCACACCGCAGTGACTGATGGTAGCCGCCCTGTCCGGTACCTCGGCCGGCCCGCAGTGACTGATGGTAGCCGCCCTGTCCGGTACCTCGGCCGGCCCGCAGTGACTGATGGTAGCCGCCCTGTCCGGTACCTCGGTCACACCGCAGTGACTGATGGTAGCCGCCCTGTCCGGTACCTCGGCCGGCCCGCAGTGACTGATGGTAGCCGCCCTGTCCGGTACCTCGGCCGGCCCGCAGTGACTGATGGTAGCCGTCCTGTCCGGTACCTCGGTCACACCGCAGCGACTGATGGTAGCCGCCCTGTCCGGTACCTCGGCCGGCCCGCAGTGACTGATGGTATCCGCCCTGTCCGGTACCTCGGCCGGCCCGCAGTGACTGATGGTAGCCGCCCTGTCCGGTACCTCGGTCACACCGCAGTGACTGATGGTAGCCGCCCTGTCCGGTACCTCGGCCGGCCCGCAGTGACTGATGGTAGCCGCCCTGTCCGGTACCTCGGCCGGCCCGCAGTGACTGATGGTAGCCGCCCTGTCCGGTACCTCGGCCGGCCCACAGCGACTGATGGTAGCCGCCCTGTCCGGTACCTCGGTCACACCGCAGCGACTGTTGGCAGCCGCCCTGTTCGGTACCTCGGTCACACCGCAGTGACTGATGGTAGCCGCCCTGTCCGGTACCTCGGCCGGCCCGCAGCGACTGATGGTAGCCGCCCTGTCCGGTACCTCGGGCGGCCCGCAGTGACTGATGGTAGCCGCCCTGTCCGGTTCCTCGGCCGGCCCGCAGTGACTGATGGTAGCCGCCCTGTCCGGTACCTCGGCCGGCCCGCAGTGACTGATGGTAGCCGCCCTGTCCGGTACCTCGGCCGGCCCGCAGTGACTGATGGTAGCCGCCCTGTCCGGTACCTCGGCCGGCCTGCAGTGACTGATGGTAGCCGCCCTGTCCGGTACCTCGGCCGGCCCGCAGTGACTGATGGTAGCCGCCCTGTCCGGTACCTCGGCCGGCCCGCAGTGACTGATGGTAGCCGCCCTGTCCGGTACCTCGGTCGGGCCGCAGCGACTGTTGGTAGCCGTCCTGTCCGGTACCTCGGCCGGCCCGCAGTGACTGATGGTAGCCGCCCTGTCCGGTACCTCGGCCGGCCCGCAGTGACTGATGGTAGCCGCCCTGTCCGGTACCTCGGTCGGGCCGCAGCGACTGTTGGTAGCCGTCCTGTCCGGTACCTCGGTCGGGCCGCAGCGACTGATGGTAGCCGCCCTGTCCGGTACCTCGGTCACACCGCAGTGACTGATGGTAGCCGCCCTGTCCGGTACCTCGGCCGGCCCGCAGTGACTGATGGTAGCCGCCCTGTTCGGTACCTCGGCCGGCCCGCAGTGACTGATGGTAGCCGCCCTGTTCGGTACCTCGGCCGGCCCGCAGTGACTGATGGTAGCCGCCCTGTCCGGTACCTCGGGCGGCCCGCAGTGACTGATGGTAGCCGCCCTGTCCGGTACCTCGGCCGGCCCGCAGTGACTGTTGGTAGCCGCCCTGTCCGGTACCTCGGTCACACCGCAGTGACTATTGGTAGCCGCCCTGTCCGGTACCTCGGCCGGCCCGCAGTGACTGATGGTAGCCGCCCTGTACGGTACCTCGGTCACACCGCAGCGACTGCTGGTACCTCGGCCGGCCCGCAGTGACTGATGGTACCTCGGCCGGCCCGCAGTGACTGATGGTACCTCGGCCGGCCCGCAGTGACTGATGGTACCTCGGCCGGCCCGCAGTGACTGATGGTACCTCGGCCGGCCCGCAGTGACTGATGGTACCTCGGCCGGCCCGCAGTGACTGATGGTACCTCGGCCGGCCCGCAGTGACTGATGGTAGCCGCCCTGTCCGGTACCTCGGTCACACCGCAGTGACTGTTGGTAGCCGCCCTGTCCGGTACCTCGGCCGGCCCGCAGTGACTGATGGTAGCCGCCCTGTCCGGTACCTCGGGCGGACCGTAGCGACTGATGGTAGCCGCCCTGTCCGGTACCTCGGCCGGCCCGCAGTGACTGTTGGTAGCCGCCCTGTCCGGTACCTCGGTCACACCGCAGTGACTATTGGTAGCCGCCCTGTCCGGTACCTCGGCCGGCCCGCAGTGACTGATGGTAGCCGCCCTGTCCGGTACCTCGGCCGGCCCGCAGTGACTGATGGTAGCCGCCCTGTCCGGTACCTCGGCCGGCCCGCAGCGACTGATGGTAGCCGCCCTGTCCGGTACCTCGGTCGGGCCGCAGCGACTGATGGTAGCCGCCCTGTCCGGTACCTCGGCCGGCCCGCAGTGACTGATGGTAGCCGCCCTGTCCGGTACCTCGGCCGGCCCGCAGCGACTGATGGTAGCCGCCCTGTCCGGTACCTCGGGCGGCCCGTAGCGACTGATGGTAGCCGCCCTGTCCGGTACCTCGGTCGGCCCGCAGCGACTGATGGTAGCCGCCCTGTCCGGTACCTCGGGCGGCCCGTAGCGACTGATGGTAGCCGCCCTGTCCGGTACCTCGGCCGGCCCGCAGTGACTGATGGTAGCCGCCCTGTCCGGTACCTCGGCCGGCCCGCAGTGACTGATGGTAGCCGCCCTGTCCGGTACCTCGGCCGGCCCGCAGTGACTGATGGTAGCCGCCCTGTCCGGTACATCGGGCGGCCCGCAGTGACTGATGGTAGCCGTCCTGTCCGGTACCTCGGCCGGCCCGCAGTGACTGATGGTAGCCGCCCTGTCCGGTACCTCGGCCGGCCCGCAGTGACTGATGGTAGCCGCCCTGTCCGGTACCTCGGTCGGGCCGCAGCGACTGATGGTAGCCGCCCTGTCCGGTACCTCGGCCGGCCCGCAGCGACTGATGGTAGCCGCCCTGTCCGGTACCTCGGCCGGCCCGCAGCGACTGATGGTAGCCGCCCTGTCCGGTACCTCGGCCGGCCCGCAGTGACTGATGGTAGCCGCCCTGTCCGGTACCTCGGCCGGCCCGCAGCGACTGTTGGTAGCCGCCCTGTCCGGTACCTCGGCCGGCCCGCAGTGACTGATGGTAGCCGCCCTGTCCGGTACCTCGGTCACACCGCAGCGACTGTTAGCTGCGGGCCCTGTCCGGTACCTCGGCCGGCCCGCAGCGACTGTTGGTAGCCGCCCTGTTCGGTACCTCGGCCGGCCCGCAGCGACTGATGGTAGCCGCCCTGTCCGGTACCTCGGTCACACCGCAGCGACTGTTGGTAGCCGCCCTGTCCGGTACCTCGGGCGGCCCGCAGTGACTGATGGTAGCCGCCCTGTCCGGTACCTCGGCCGGCCCGCAGTGGCTGATGGTAGCCGCCCTGTCCGGTACATCGGGCGGCCCGTAGCGACTGATGGTAGCCGCCCTGTTCGGTACCTCGGGCGGCCCGCAGTGACTGATGGTAGCCGCCCTGTTCGGTACCTCGGTCGGGCCGCAGCGACTGATGGTAGCCGCCCTGTCCGGTACCTCGGTCGGCCCGCAGCGACTGATGGTAGCCGCCCTGTCCGGTACCTCGGTCGGCCCGCAGCGACTGTTGGTAGCCACCCTGTCCGGTACCTCGGCCGGCCCGCAGTGACTGATGGTAGCCGCCCTGTCCGGTACCTCGGGCGGCCCGTAGCGACTGATGGTAGCCGCCCTGTCCGGTACCTCGGCCGGCCCGCAGCGACTGATGGTAGCCGCCCTGTCCGGTACCTCGGCCGGCCCGCAGCGACTGATGGTAGCCGCCCTGTCCGGTACCTCGGCCGGCCCGCAGCGACTGTTGGTAGCCGCCCTGTTCGGTACCTCGGCCGGCCCGCAGCGACTGATGGTAGCCGCCCTGTCCGGTACCTCGGCCGGCCCGCAGCGACTGTTGGTAGCCGCCCTGTCCGGTACCTCGGCCGGCCCGCAGCGACTGATGGTAGCCGCCCTGTCCGGTACCTCGGCCGGCCCGCAGCGACTGTTGGTAGCCGCCCTGTTCGGTACCTCGGCCGGCCCGCAGCGACTGTTGGTAGCCGCCCTGTTCGGTACCTCGGGCGGCCCGCAGCGACTGTTGGTAGCCGCCCTGTTCGGTACCTCGGCCGGGCCGCAGTGACTGTTGGTAGCCGCCCTGTCCGGTACCTCGGCCGGCCCGCAGCGACTGATGGTAGCCGCCCTGTCCGGTACCTCGGGCGGCCCGTAGCGACTGATGGTAGCCGCCCTGTCCGGTACCTCGGTCGGCCCGCAGCGACTGATGGTAGCCGCCCTGTCCGGTACCTCGGGCGGCCCGTAGCGACTGATGGTAGCCGCCCTGTCCGGTACCTCGGCCGGCCCCCAGTGACTGATGGTAGCCGCCCTGTCCGGTACCTCGGCCGGCCCCCAGTGACTGATGGTAGCCGCCCTGTCCGGTACCTCGGTCGGGCCGCAGCGACTGATGGTAGCCGCCCTGTCCGGTACCTCGGCCGGCCCGCAGCGACTGATGGTAGCCGCCCTGTCCGGTACCTCGGCCGGCCCGCAGCGACTGATGGTAGCCGCCCTGTCCGGTACCTCGGCCGGCCCGCAGTGACTGATGGTAGCCGCCCTGTCCGGTACCTCGGCCGGCCCGCAGCGACTGTTGGTAGCCGCCCTGTCCGGTACCTCGGCCGGCCCGCAGTGACTGATGGTAGCCGCCCTGTCCGGTACCTCGGTCGCACCGCAGCGACTGTTAGTAGCCGCCCTGTCCGGTACCTCGGGCGGCCCGTAGCGACTGATGGTAGCCGCCCTGTCCGGTACCTCGGCCGGCCCGCAGCGACTGATGGTAGCCGCCCTGTTCGGTACCTCGGCCGGGCCGCAGTGACTGTTGGTAGCCGCCCTGTCCGGTACCTCGGCCGGCCCGCAGTGACTGATGGTAGCCGCCCTGTTCGGTACCCCGGTCACACCGCAGTGACTGTTGGTAGCCGCCCTGTTCAGTACCTCGGCCGGCCCGCAGCGACCGTTGGTAGCCGCTCTGTTCGGTACCTCGGCCGGCCCGCAGTGACTGTTGGCAGCCGCCCTGTCCGGTACCTCGGCCGGCCCGCAGCGACTGTTGGTACCTCGGCCGGCCCGCAGTGACTGATGGTAGCCGCCCTGTCCGGTACCTCGGCCGGCCCGCAGTGACTGTTGGTAGCCGCCCTGTCCGGTACCTCGGCCGGCCCGCAGCGACTGTTCGTAGCCGCCCTGTTCGGTACCTCGGTCACACCGCAGTGACTGTTGGTAGCCGCCCTGTTCGGTACCTCGGCCGGCCCGCAGCGACCGTTGGTAGCCGCTCTGTTCGGTACCTCGGCCGGCCCGTCGGCCCGCAGCGACTGTTGGTAGCCCTGTCCGGTACCTTGGGCGCCCCGTCGGCCCGCAGCGACTGTTGGTAGCCGCCCTGTTCGGTACCTCGGGCGGCCCGTAGCGACTGTTGGTAGCCGCCCTGCTCGGTACTTCGGCCGTACCGCAGCGACTGTTGGTAGCCGCCCTGTTCGGTACCTCGGGCGGCCCGCAGCGACTGTTGGTAGCCACCCTGTTCGGTACCTCGGGCGGCCCGCAGCGACTGTTGGTAGCCGCCCTGTTCGGTACCTCGGGCGGCCCGCGGCGACTGTTGGTAGCCGCCCTGTTCGGTACCTCGGCCGGCCCACAGCGACTGATGGTAGCCGCCCTGTTCGGTACCTCGGCCGGGCCGCAGCGACTGTTGGTAGCCGCCCTGTTGGTACCTCGGCCGGCCCGCAGCGACTGTTGGTAGCCGCCCTGTTGGTACCTCGGCCGGCCCGCAGCGACTGCTGGTACCTCGGTCGGGCCGCAGCGACTGTTGGTAGCCGCCCTGTTCGGTACCTCGGCCGGCCCGCAGCGACTGTTGGTACCTCGACCGGCCCGCAGCGACTGTTGGTACCTCGGCCGGGCCGCAGCAATTGTTGGTAGCCGCCCTGTTCGGTACCTCGGGCGGCCCGCAGCGACTCTTGGTAGCCGCCCTGTTCGGTACCTCGGCCGGCCCGCAGCGACTGTTGGTAGCCCTGTCTGGTACCTCGGCCGGGCCGCAGCGACTGTTGGTAGCCGCCCTGTTCGGTACCTCGGCCGGGCCGCAGCGACTGTTGGTAGCCCTGTCCGGTACCTCGGCCGGGCCGCAGCGACTGTTGGTAGCCGCCCTGTTCAGTACCTCGGCCGGACCGCAGCGACTGCTGGTACCTCGGCCGGCCCTGGCGACAACAGACTGGCGCACTTCTGTCGCCGTGCCGTCCCTTCGGCTGACGATTGACACCTCCCGGCTGATGAATCGTCACCCTTCGGCTGACGATTTACACCTCTCGGCTGACGATATACACCTTTCGGCTGACGATTTACACCTCTCGGCTGACGATATACACCTCTCAGCTGACGATATATACATTTCGGCTGACGATTTATACCTCTCGGCTGACGATTTACACCACTCGGCTGACGATTTACACCTCTCGGCTGACGATATACACATTTCGGCTGACGATTTACACCTCTCGGCTGACGATATACACATTTCGGCTGACGATTTATACCTCTCGGCTGACGATTTATACCTCTCGGCTGACGATATACACATTTCGGCTGACGATTTATACCTCTCGGCTGACGATTTATACCTCTCGGCTGACGATATACACATTTCGGCTGACGATTTACACCTCTCGGCTGACGATATACACCTCTCGGCTGACGATATACACCTCCCAGCTGACGATATACACCTCTCGGCTGACGATTTACACCTCTCGGCTGACGATTTACACCTCTCGGCTGACGATATACACCTCTCGGCTGATGAGTTATACCTCTCGGCTGACGATTTACACCTCTCGGCTGACGATATACACCTCTCGGCGGACGATTTACACCTCTCGGCTGACGATATACACATTTCGGCTGACGATTTACACCTCTCGGCTGACGATTTATACCTCTCGGCTGACAATTTACACCTTTCGGCTGACGATTTATACCTCTCGGCTGACGATATACACCTTTCGGCTGACGATTTACACCTCTCGGCTGACGATATACACATTTCAGCTGACGATTTACACCTCTCGGCTGACGATATACACATTTCGGCTGACGATTTATACCTCTCGGCTGACGATTTACACCTTTTGGCTGACGATTTATACCTCTCGGCTGACGATATACACTTTTCGGCTGATGATTTACACCTCTCGGCTGACGATATACACCTTTCGGCTGACCGATTTACACCTCCCGGCTGACGATATAAACCATTCGGCTGACGATTTACACCTCTCGGCTGACGATATATACCTCTCGGCTGACGATTTCTGACGGTTCACACCTCTTGGCTGACGATATACACCTTTCGGATGACCGATTTACACCTCCCGGCTGACGAATCGTCACCCTTCGGCTGACGATGTACACCTCTCGGCTGACGATTTACACCTCTCAGCTGACGATATACACCTTTCGGCTGACGATTTACACCTCTCGGCTGACGATATACACCTTTCGGCTGACGATTTACACCTCTCGGCTGACGATATACACCTTTCGGCCGACGATTTATACCTCTCGGCTGACGACATACACCTTTCGGCCGACGGTTCACACCGACAGGCGCGCCGGCTACAGCTTCTGATAGTCGACAGGTCAGAAGACAGCCGCGACGCCTGGCGACAGATACTGGACCAGCCAGCGGGCACGATGGCACGCACGTGTGCCGTTTTAGGGCTGGAAAATACAGTTGAAATACAACAAAAATACCGGTGGCCGTTATATGTTGCATGAAGACGGGACGTTTGAACTATGTTATAACATACAGCCTTGGTGCAATTTATACACTTTTCCGTGTGGGAAACCTACTGATAATATCGCACGAGGTGTTCTGTACTTCATTCCAGTTCGTATGTTATGTATACTCCAAATGCTTTAGCAAAGGGATCGTTTCGATCAAAGGACATCGTTTGAAAGGAAGTAAAAAGGGGCGAAAAAGGTTTCGTGATCTTGAATAAACTGACTTCATGAGAAATGCATAATTATTTATGACTATACACGGTATACATACTATGCACATTCCCTTTTTTGTCTAAAACCAATACTAACCATACCTCGTGAGATAATAAAACACAACTTTTTAAACCTAGAGCTTTGCTACAAAGGCATCAACATTCAACCCGTGCGTGTTTTATCTCCTACGCCAATAAAGGCCGCCGTCTCTTCTGTGTCTCCGGCGTTTCAGCTATGTTTATAGAACAAGAACCGATGGAAACAGCATTCTACAACAAAAATGCTCTTAGAAGCGTGATAGGTTAGTTGTATATTTGGTCAGGAAATGTGACTTTGTTGCTTCTAGAAAAAAATATCAAAAAGTATGTTTACAGGTATTTGCGGTGGACAGGTTACACAAATCAGCGCTGCTGAGTGACTTTAGTACAAGCTTATGGAATGCAAGAGACAAAGGAAGGTACTGAAAACAACACACTATTAAAACAATTAAACTAGGCTATGGTTTGTGAAATGCTGACACACACATTAATTCGTTTCCCATTCAGCCCTTCTTCACGATTCCAATCTACTAGAGTGAGATAACAAGTTCTGATGATGCATGCACCCTTTTGATAGGAATGGTAGCTATATCAAATGTTACAAACTTAATTCATCAGTTCCCAGAGCCTAGCACAACCCAGCAGAACGAGGTCACGAAACCATCGAACTTCTAAACTCCAGCACTATCGTGAACTTGATGTGCGAGACATTCGCCAGATCTGTGACGGGCAGGATCTGGCTGATCCTGTGACGGGCAGGATCTGTCTGATCCTGTGACCGGCAGGATCTGGCTGATCCTGTGACGGGCAGGATCTGTCTGATCCTGTGACGGGCAGGATCTGGCTGATCCTGTGACGGGCAGGATCTGGCTGAGAGCGTTCCTAGCCCGCCTGATAACGTTCTCGGCTGAACTATGAGCACCGTCGGAGGCAGCCCTCAGACTTTTGAGAGAACAGATGCGTGCACAGGTCCATAGATCGTGCACAGGTCCATACATCCAAATATGGTAACATGGACAGGAGTATTTGTCGAAGATTCGACCATGAGTCTATAATTCCACCAGATTTCACTACAAAATGCGACAGTGGGTGCTGGGTCACATTGGATATCTGCACGGAATCAAGCAACATATATCAATATTTAATTTAGCAGTATCTCATTATATAATTGTCTTGTAAGTATATGATTAGTAAGTACGTCGAAGTAAGCAACTTTTTACCCGGTTAAGTTTCCTTTATCTGAGTTCTTAAAGGGAATAGTGCACCTTTAACATTAGTTTTAACTGAGATAGTCAGATTGTCGGGAGTACTGATAAATCTCCAAATCTGAAATTTCTCCTTCCAAAACGACCTAGTTGCTGAGTTTCAACGCAGAAACCGTTTGAGCTATTGGAAGCTATTTTGAAGGGACAAATCTCGTGACGTTTCGCATACGTCATCACTACTCCACAGTGATTTCTACCGGACTTCGTTTTCGCTATTTGAACCGATCGCCACCGAAACGTATCATGTGTTTGGCAACAGAACTGCAGGGAGGCTCGTTCCTCGTCTGGCGTAGCCATTGGTTCAAAATCCGTTTCACGAAGCTGATTCGTCTAGATTGCGCTATCGCCGCTGTTGTGGTCCAAGGCAAACACGACAAATAGGAAGCATCATGTACCTTCAGGTTTTAACCCTATTCCCTGCGGGAAGGGGGGGGGGGCAGATTCTGCCCCTCTCGGTGGTTTTTGCACTTGCCGCTTCTAAACCGTTAAGGCTAGCGTCCTGAAACTTTGTGACTTTTTCCAAAATTGAATGGCGCGTGTTGTGTTAAAAGTTTGAAAAAATCGGTTAGGCAGAGGCGGTTCCAGGCTTCTGTTTTGGGGAGGGTGTTACGAATGCGGTTTTGCGGCACATACTTCATTCGTGGTTTGCAGTGCAATAAATGCGTCAGAAACAAATGCAATGCAATATGCATCATAGATACTGGGATTGTACATATTTTTTTTTTTGGGGGGGGGGGGGGGGGGCAGAGGCACACTCAGGATAAAAAATGGGAGGCAATACCCACCCTTAAATTAGGTCCAACTTCAAATTAGTAAGATGATGAAAGCGTTACGCGCATGGTGCCCCCATGTTTTTTTCCTGGATCCACCTATGCGCAATATATCAAATTTGACAAATTACACCATATAATGCCCACATGTGACGCTCATGTCGTCCCAAACAATTACGAACAGCACATATTTTTCTTCTTCTTCAGAAAATCCCCCATTTTACATTCCCTGAATACGCCTATGATTTTATTTTGTTTTTTGTCTTTTAATATATTAAAGACCAGTACACTTGAAGCTCAAAAACGTTTGGGGCATAAAATCGGTCGAGCCACATGGCCGCAATGACCTTTCAAAAACACCCCCAAAATTCGTATTTTTTGCACCCTGTCCCCCTCATCTTTGAACAAAACAAAAATTTCGGTGTCCAAAAAGAGAGATCTTGTCATGACGCATCGAATGGCGTTTTCTCCATCGAAATCGGCCGAGCGGTTCTCGAGATCTCTTGGGGGGAGGGGGGGCAGAATCTGCCCCCCGCAGGTTAACGTAATTCTTAGGGTAATGTGGTTAATGTTGAAACGATTTCCAATTGAAAATTACCAAAAGAAGCTTCGTGAAAAGACGCATTTTTCTATGAGTTTTTATAGGTTTTATGGGTCGCGGTACCTGCTATATATCAATTAAATTTGGGCAATATTTGTTTTTGCTTGACGCTGTCTTGCGTAAAGTTCATGATGACCTAGAAATATTATTGGCCATATCTTTGTCAATTTTCATTGGATTTCCAATTGAAAATAATGCCGACATTCGTCTTGAAAAGGCACATCTTTTTATGGGTAGTTCGTACCTGTAACTGCAATGTTCGCTGCAATAGAAGCACGTCCAGTATTTATTGATACCTATTATCACGTGACTTCAGGTTTTGAGTAAATAACTTGATTAATTTTGAACCGATTTCCAATTGAAAATTCTCTAAAGATGCTTAGTGAAAATACTTTTTTTTGCTGGGTAGCTGGGCGCGGTACCTGGAAAATATCGATTAAATTTTCCCAATGTTGTTTTTTGCTTTACGCTGACTTGCGTTAAGTTTATGATGAGCTAGCAATATTATACGCCATAACTTTGTCAATTTCCATTGGATTTCCAATTGAAAATAATGCCGACACTCGTCTTGAAAAGCCACATCTTTTGATGGGTGATTCGTACCGGAAGCTGCAATGTTCGCTGCAGTAGAAGCACATCCACACATTTATTTACACACAAACACATTTATGGGTATAGCACATACATTTATGCACATACATATTTATGGGAATGTGACTTCAGATTCACGCAACGCCGCCCGAACTCCACTCATGTAACGCCATAGTGCAAACATTCACAATTCACGCACGTACAAATCTGAATATTTTTTATTCAAATTATCACAAATTGGCCAGCGAACGAGGTTGTTACTTGTTGTAGTAGTGTTGTTGACATATTCTGATTCAATGATAGTCTTTTGCCGATATGACGCCACAGCTCATTTTGGTGACGGCAAGATTGTTGTGACGTCACGCGTAAAAATGTCAATATGTTTCAAATTATGACAAATTGATACTTCTTTTCGCAAAAAGGAATGCTAGAACCGTAATCAGGACACTCATTTCCATCTTTCCACGTGCTTTTCCCAAGGTACACTATTCCCATTAATGCGGAAAGAAGGATATTCTGATGAAGTTTTGCATTTTTTCTCTCACTTTTCGGGATTTAGGCCTTTGCTAACCATTTTTTGGTCCATCCTGGATCCGCCAATGAAGACACCGATCGACGATCTCAAAAGGTCTCGTGTCCCGTGCTTCGTGTCCCGTGTCCCGTGTCCCGTGTCCCGTGTCCTGTGTCCCTTGTCCCGTGTCCCGTGTCCTCGGTCCTCGGTCCTCGGTCCTCGGTCCTCGGTCCTCGGTCCTCGGTCCTCGGTCCTCGGTCCTCGGTCCTCGGTCCTCGGTCATCGGTCCTAGGTCCTCGGTCCTCGGTCCTCGGTCCTCGGTCCTCTGTCCTCGGTCCTCGGTCCTCGGTCCTCGGTCTTCGGTCCTCGGTCCTCGGTCCTCGGCCCTCGGTCCTCAGTCCTCAGTCCTCTGTCCTCTGTCCTCTGTCCTCTGTCCTCTGTCCGTGGGGTAATTACCGAAGGTGAGGTAACTGATGAAGCTCCTCAGACCGTCCGACCTGCCCAACACCGCCGTGATAATTACCAATTACGAGCGCTGGTTCCTGCGGCGGCCGCGGGCGGCGCCCCCGTCACCGAGGCACGTGTGGAATGCGCCACGGCACGTGCGGAATGTGAATGGCACGCGTGGTATGCGCCGGCGCGTGCCAGTGGTGAATGTGCCCACCGCGTGGAGCACTGCAGCGTCTGCTGAGACGCCGGTAATTGGACAGTGGTGGCACGGGCTATTCTTTACGAGACAGCTTCATACTGAACTTGTACGCCGGCTGGCGGAACAATGAGACGCCATTAACTGAGGAGTGGTCAGGGTGTCTGGCTGACGATCATTTGGAGCATAGACGGAAAAACGTCCGAGGTTTTTGCCACCAGCGAGTAAAAGTAGTAACCTATTCAAAACATCTTTCGGCTAAAATTCTGGTCACGATTTTCCGGCATGGAACGAAGTACTTTGATGTTCACAATGTTTTGTGATGTTGATCGGGGTGATTTTCAATTGTTTTGCAATTCCATTTGCATATATTTATTTTATTATATCATTTTGTTTTGCAATGGCTGTTCTATGTGTGCTATTTTGCCAATGATAATTATGTTTAAATAATGTTATGTCCGTGATGTTCATGCAAGGAGAAAACGAACTGTTTGCTGCGTGCGGTGGCTGTTAATAACCTAGCCTGTATAACCGTAATCTAATGGCGGTCGTGACAATTTTAAATAAAATGACTTGTCCATCATATGTCTGGCGATTATAATGCAAATGTCAGTGTTCTTGCCAGATGAACAAGCACTCGCGAGCTACTATTACTTGTTCTCTGTTTGAGCTACTATTGAGATGGTATTAGAGGTGCAGCATTTCCACGACGTTTTATCAATTTGGCGGTATAATGCACTGTACTGCCATATTTTGTGGTATATTCCTTCTCATGGTAATACATATGTAAAACATCCGTCGGTGTTTTCGTATATATATATATATATATATATATATATATATATATATATTAATACACAGACAATTATGGCATATATGACACAGGAAAGCAAACACATAGGTGGGCGCGTTTCGTCATAAAATACTTCATCAACACCATATGCCCAAGATTAAATAATGCACACACGCAAGAAAAGTTATACATCACAGTTTCAATCTATTCGAATTATTATTTGAATGTTCTAGAAGAATGTGATATGTTAAGTCAGGCACCTCCTTCATGACCTATTGTCTTGCTTTAAATTCCTGTAGCTTTTATTAACACAACCTAATATAATAACATGTCTCAAATAATGTCACAATTAAGTTCTAACGCAAATAATAATAAACGTCAAACTGTGCTTATTTATTAAAACCCTTTGATGTCTTTGATACTGAATACTGCCCATTTTATAAACCCGGCCCTAGTATTAATCGTGTCGTTCGTTGCAATATACGCTGCTTCGGCCGCTTTTCTATTCCCTTTAGTCTCACAGGAAGACAAAATCTCCGCACCAGCCCAATTTGGTAGATGATTAGTTTTCTCAACATGGACTACAAATGCACTGTATTCCATATGGTGTCGAAGGTCTCGTTTGTGCTCTTTAAGTCTCGTCTCCATTCCCCTACCAGTTTCACCTATATATAATTTGCTACACGCCCCACATGGAACTTTGTAAACGACGCTGATGTCGTTATGCTGGGATGTTTTCTTTTGAATTAGCATCTCTCCTAGTTTTCTGCCTGACGTCAGTGCTACTTTAATACCCGTCGTTTCGAGGTGATTCGCAATTGTTACGGCTATTTTGGAGTTAGGTATGGACATATATCGAACATCCCTCTTTCGGGTCTTTGCTGTCTTTGATTTGTTCCGAATAATCGTAGCTTTCTTTTTTAGATTAAGAAGTAGTCCTTTTGGGTATTTAAGCTTCATGAAAGATTATATGATATGTTGAATTTCCTCATGGAGATATTCTTTGCTACATATGCGGATAGCTCTAAGAAAGAACCCTAAAACTACCCCATGTTTTACCCTATCGCTGTGTCCAGAGAATAAGTGCACGTAATCTTCTATGTTTGTAGGTTTCCGGTATACTTTGAATTTGACTTGATTTCCTGTTCGCACAATTTCTGTGTCAAGGAAAGGAATAGCGCCATGTTTTTCATGTTCTATAGTTAGCTGGATTTTAGGATCTGCTAAGTTAAGTTCGAGAAGCTTTTCCTTCAAATCCATGGTTTGTGGTGCTACTACAAGAATATCATCAACATACCGCACCCAGGGTACATTTACTCCCATTATCTTCTGATACTTATGCTTTTCTAGCCATTCCATGTACAAACATGCAGCGACCGGGCTCAGTGGAGATCCCATGGCAAGACCGCTATGTTGAATATACTCAGCGGAATTGAACGTGAAGCCTCCGAAATTCATGCACATTAATAGCAATTTTAAATAGTCATGCTTTGCGAGCGGTAGCTGGCTAGGATCGATACCGTCCAATACGCTTTTGATTGCTTTCAATGCACCTCCCACCAAAACATTTGTGAATAGTGACTTGACATCGAAGCTAGCTAGACACTTATCTATACAATCGATGTTTTGGAGTCTTTCCATCAGATCGTCGCTGTTGCGTATGTCGGCATCACTGACGGCACCTAGGGTACTTGATAGAGGTCTTGCTAATACTTTTCAAAGTCGATGGGGGGGGGGGGGGGGGGCGCTGCCGATTCCTGACGTGATAGGACGCATCGGGATATTTGCTTTATGCATTTCGGGAGTCCTCGCATTCGTGGGGCGGCCGGCGCTTCTTCTAGCAGATGAAGAAGTTGCTTACCCTTCTCAGACCTTTTCAACACTTTCCTTGCCTCTTGATTTAATTTCTTGCTAGTCTTCTCAATGAAACCAGAAGGTTTATTCTCATATGTATCATTGTCCTTGAGCAAATCATTCATTTTAATTACATAATCAACCTTGTCAATGATAACTACTCCACTTCTTTTGTCCGCTTGAGTTATCACCACCGATGGATCATTAGCTAGTGTTTTCAATGCTTTCATATACCGTCTAGGTAGCTTATCTGGTTGTTGGTCAGCTAATGCCTTACAGCACAACAGTATTCCTTGTATGAAACTTTTTTCCACATCATCTTCACTCCACTCATAACTTCGATTTACATGCTCCATGTAAGTGTGTTTGTCCTTCCCTGAATCAAACTTCAGTCCGAGTATCAAGGCCTCCTTTTCATCACTGCAGAGAGTTCGTGATGACAAATTAGTAATAATGTCAACATTACCTGCTTCTTTCCGAGAACTGCACTCGCAGAGCGTTTTCAACTTGCGCTTGAGCCTAGTTTGCTGTTGTTGGTTGAATTCGTTAAGTCTCGTTCGTAGCGTTGCTGGGATACGTACTCCTTTTAGCTCATCTCGTAGCATATATATGTTTTCTTTTAATTCATTACAAGCTTCTTCTAAATAACAGCGAGCTGAAGCGCTAAATGGATGATCTTTACTTTTAAGTTGTTGAAGAGCTGACTTTGGCAAAACTTGTTCTAATATACAATCATTGAGGATTTTGAGACGATTGCAACTGCTTGCTAGCTTCTTCTTGGTGTAATATTCCTTCATATGTGTTGCTTGTTGTTGTTCCGTTCAATGTCTGACAAATGTATTAATACACAGACAATTATGGCATATATGACACAGGAAACCAAACATGTGTCATTGTAGTGGCAGAGAATGGGACCAGACATGTGCAGTACCTGTTCCAGGGAGGATCTATGATCCCATTGGATCCCACGGCAAAGAAAAGGTTGGATCTATGGTCCCAGTGGATTCTACGCTAATAATACAATGTTAGATATATGATCCGGTTGGTCCCATGGCAAAAAATATGGTTGGATCTATGATCCCAGTTGATCCCACGGCAAAAACGCAATGTTTGATCTATGATCTGTGGATCCCACGACAAAAATAAAAGGTTTGTTCCATGATCCCAGTGGATCCCACGACATAATTAAAGCATGTTTTGAAGGATCCCATTGGATCCCATGGTAAAACCACAATGTATTCATGGCTCATGAGCCACCATTGATTACAATCTTGGATCACATCTGACATCGGTCTCCAAAAGTTAACCTTAATTCATAATAGTATAACCTCCCACAAGATACTATGTTCACAGTAAATACCTATAATACTATTAACATTAATCTATACGATTACTAGCCGTAGCCATGTACCTAATTGTCAGAATATATAGCACTGAAAAAATCAACATCGGATTTCAATCGACAGGGATTTCCTACCTCAACCTGCGTGGCGTGATGGTCTGACTCTGCAGATGGATATTTACAGATCACAACTGTCAACAATGCGTTTACTTGTTAAATCTATTGTTAAAGTTACTGATACTGGTCAATGGTGATGGTGACAAATGACGATCACATCTCACGTGAACATATGTATCAACACATTACAAAATTGTATAAGAAATGATGCACATTCACCTATGTTTGCATTCCGTCGCAGCCATATCACGGATGTGTCTTCGTCATACTTCAGTTGACTTATCATTACATAATTTATGTCATGGGCTCATGTCTCTTACCCAATGGGATGACATTGTAATTGTTGGCCTCAACCCAGCCATGTTAACAATTAATTTCTACATATATTTCTGTATAATTGTGCATATATATATATATATATATATATATATATATATATATATATATATATATATATATATATATATATATATATATATATAATATATATATATATATATATATATATATATATATATATATATATATATATATATATATATATATATATATATATATATATATATATATATATATATATATATATATATATATATATATATATATATATATATATATATAATATATATATATATATATATATATATATATATATATATATATATATATATACATATATATATATATATATATATATATATATATATATATATATATATATATATATATATATATATATATATATATATATATATATATATATATTATATATATATATATATATATATATATATATATATATATATATATTATATATATATATATATATATATATATATATATATATATATATATATATATATATATATATATATATATATATATATATATATATATATATATATATATATATATATATATATATATATATATATATATATATATATATATATATATATATATATAATATATATATATATTATATATATATATATATATATATATATATATATATATATATATATATATATATATATATATATATATATATATATATATATATATATATATATATATACTATATATATAATATATATATATATATATATAGATATATATATATATATATATATATATATATACTATATATATATATATATATATATATATATATATATATTATATATATATATATATATATATATATATATATATATATATATATATATATATATATATATATATATATAATATATATATATATATATATATATATATATATATATATATATATATAATATATATATATATATATATATATATATATATATATATATATATATATATATATATATATATATATATATATATATATATATATATATATAATATATATATATATATATATATATATATATATATATATATATATATATATATATATATATATATATATATATATATATATATATATATATATATATATATATATATATATATATATATATATATATAATTATATATATATATATTATAT